>RJWJ010014767.1:0-37366 GCA_004363605.1 Indri indri | reverse complement strand
GGCTGGAAATCTAAACTTTGAGCATCTTCTAGTTTCTAGGAGAATGAGGAACATTTTCATTTTGATCTTGCTTTGTTTCATGTTTTAAGTTTGTTTTCCTTAAAAATCATGAAAAGAGGACAGGTAAGAGGGTCTTCAAACACTGTAAATTAACCTTGAATAGAGATGGCTCAACAGCACAGACAAACAGTGGACCAACAACTCTTCCTCACAGACCACAAGTTCAATCACTAGGGGGGTTATAAGACCAATGACAGCTACAAACGGAATATGTAAAAATAGAGGGTTGTTCTTTAGTAGTATCATCTTTTTATACACTGAATCAAGCTTTTTTTCCCCCAGAGCAAATACCATCTACAGCGTAAGTCCTGAATTTCAGATTCCTGTTGATGTCTATTACCCACCATATTATTTCAGTGATATTTGATGAAAGTGAGAGGGGATGATGAAAATTTTGGCAGGCTTTAAACAAAGCTGATCAATATTTTCCATTTCCCCATTTATGTGTCACTACAATTCACTAGGTAACAGGACAAGTTAATGGGATACAGCATAGGAGAGAAAGTCAAGCAGATCTGTAAGTCAAGGCAAAGAGAGAAGGAAAAAAATTAATGGAAAGAAGCTGAAGGAAGAAAGGCTAGAAGCAGCAAAACAACAAGCAGTTCATAAAGAAGCTTGAAATTAACCACTGCCCATATAACAAAGGCGGTGGAGCCAGTCTAGTCAGGACTAGAGGGGGAACCCTACGTACACCAAGCATCGTCAGCCTCATTCCCTGAATCACTGTCAATGATTCCTGGAGCCCTGGAAAGGAAAGGCTTCAGGTCGCAGACTCAACACCAAGACAAGACCTTGGAAGGAGAGACTTTGGAACTGTGGCAAATTTCAACATAACTCCTGCAAAGATCTGTCTTGGTAGGCAATAGGTCACCCATTAGAGTTGATGTTGACATCTCAGGCTTCAGACTCCCTGGTGTGGCTAATATTTGGTGTCTTGTTTCCTGGGTGCCCTAAGCTTACCCCCAAGGAGCTATGAAGATCTAGAGGTAAAGTCAAATTCTATCCAGGTGGCTAACCAGCCCCTATCTACCTTCCATCTTGCCCTGATGGGTTAGGATGAGGAGACTGTATTAGAGCTCATTGATTAGTTTCTTTAACTAAATGAAGCAGAGCTTGGGGATGGTGTGGATTTAAGAACAACAAAGTCAAACCATCACACGGCCAGAGAATCAACAAACACCCCTGATGGCAAGGCTAGAAATGTAGACATGAATATCCATTAAAAAAAAAGAGAGAACAATAAAGCATGAGAACAGAAATGCTGAAGACCCAAGTCAGCTTTCTTGGAAGGGAAAGGAGAATTAGGAGCAGCCACTAATTCTGCTAAAGTCTCCAATATTTGATTCTTCCTCACAAGTTTACCCCACGGCACAACAAATCTGCCTATTTTTCCATACCATTTGGGTGAGAGTAGATGCTTATTAAATTCGCTTCTGGACTATCCACAGCCCCCATTTAGCACACAGCCCCGGTCAACACTTAATGAACTAATGACACAACAGAGCCAGGGGACAGCCTTCTGGGAAGCTCCTGGTGACACAGCTGGGCAGACAAAGAAGGGCCACCAGGTGAGTTTTTTAGCCTCATGAGCCACTTGTTAGGGGTTACCTCTAAGAAGAGCAAGACGAAGAGAATGGGGCCTGAGCATCAAAAAGGACTTTAATTGTATTTGTAATGTTTTATTTAAAAAATAAAGTAGGGGTTTAAAATGTTAATTACAAATTAACATTTACAAATTTGCATGGTTTTGCTATGTTGTTTTAATATATCAAAATAAAAACAAGAAACCAAAAAAATGATGAGTCTGAGGGAGAACAAGGGAGGACGGAAGAGAGAGGGGCAGGACGAGGGGGAAAATGAGGGAGAGGGAGGGAGGAACTTCCATGTTGAAAGGCTCTCTGAGGCTATCAGTGATCCCCACGGTAAAGTGACACAGAAACCCAGCTCTCTCAGAAGCTGTACGTGCCCACACTAAGGGAGGAGTGAAGACGATGTTCTAGAAGCTATAAATACAGAGACAGAAATCCTTAGGATCCAGGGAAAGACCTAGAGAAGTCCTTCTAGGAATAGCACTACCAGAGTCTCCAAAGGAGAGAGAAGAACTATAGTTGGCAGGTAAACTCCACGGATGTTCCCCAAATTCCAGGGATCTTCAGCATCTGAACCCCTGGTCACTATCTAACCTCCCATCAGACACTTTAAATTCTTCGTATAGTCCATCATGGAAGTGTTTCTCTGGCTTCAAACTAGAAGCCAATGGAAAAAAAAATTCACTTTACAGTTAAATTCTGAATAAATTTGGCAGGAAATTGACTTTTTGTATGATGGAATATGTATACTGCATTTACATTTCTGAAATCCAAGTATGGACAGTAAACAAACAAACCACCTGGTGGTAGCCTACCTGTTATGCCAGAAACACAAAAATCCATTCCCTTTTGACATGAGAAAGGAAGGGTTTTTTTTTTTTTTTTCCTTATAAGACTTTAGTATCCAGTAGTAAAACTAGCAGCTTATAAAATCTGCAGTGGTAGAGAGAAGAAGAAAAAAATTCCAAATATGTATTGATTGTTTCCTTTCATTAACTGAATACCGGGTAATAAAGGAGGCTTCATAACTGCTGACAGAATACATCCTCTCATTAATCCCAGCTGTTTAATTAAATCATTTGGAAGTTTCTAATTTCATTGTGTCTTTTCAGACATTTAAATTTGTTTATCGGGAAGGGAAGATTTTAGATGGGTAAAGTTGCGTTTGGTTAAATTTCTTCAAAAGAAATGATCTCTTACTATAGAAAGGGATTGTCTGAGACAATCTACTGACAGGTTCCCTCCCAATACTTTTCAAGGCTGTCATAGAACAAAGCCATCATACGCAGTGGGGCTGACTTCTATAAGCCACATATGATAAAAAAGAAAAAAGATTAGCCTCCTCATATGACAGACACACTTCAGTCCCCAGGGAAGGTGGAGTTTTACCACAGCATCTGGCCGGCAGAAAACTACCACGATTTAAGAAAATGCATTTACCCATCCCTTCTGGAACAGAAGATAATTCAAAGCAGCAAAGGAACAAGTGACACATTTCAAAGTAATACAATAAAGGGACAAACAAATCGGTATAAGGTCAAAATAAGGAGTATCAGAACCTAGAGGTCATTCAAGACATGCCCTCAATGACTTTGTGGTCACATTTAAGCATCAGAAATGTTTTATTTCTGGGAGGGAGAAACACAACATTTAACAAAGACAGCAGTAGATTTTTAAGAAGTGTTTGCATATGCGGACTAGTTTGAATGTAAACACCAGTGTCTCCCTCTACAAGTAATAGATTACTTATGCTTCTCCCCTCCCCCTGGGGGAAGAAAAAAGTCTTGACAATGGGAAAAAAGTGATTTCTGGAAAATTACTTTTAAAAGAGAAAACATTTGCCAAATAGTACCACCATATTATCATGACCCAACTAGTGCTCTATTTTTACCTCTTTTTATGAAAGGGCAGACCTTACACACACTTATGTTTTTTAAAAATTGCTGGAGGTGTATTTGTTCCATCTTGAGATACACATAAAATCAAATCCCCAATCCCACATTCAGTGGGGCACCCCAAGAGGTGATTACATTTTCATAGTCATTTCCGCTTCTCAAGTTCTCCCCACACTCAGGTCTCACCTCCCACAATCCCTTTGGTCCCTTTGTTGGGTCCCGATCCATTGAAACAGTCTGTTTTCCTAATTTTCCTAAAGCATCACTTACTCATGGCATGGGGGTACGTATCACACTGCATGGAAGGCCTGAAGCCACAGTGAGCATTACATCATAGCACCTCACACACCCCAATAATATAAAATATAATAACTTATTATACACTGCTCAGTTGAGGGAGAAACGATATAAAATTATATGCATATTCTGATTGTGTTAACATTACCTACAAGGAGGAAAAAAAGGAAATATACAAAACTGTGAATAGCAGTCATCTTAAGGTAATAAAATTAACATTCATTTTCTTTTCTTCTCCCTCCCCCCAAATTTTCTACATTCTCTTTGATGCACTTGCTTCTCTATGTGTAGAGGTGGGCGGCCTTCTCTTCAGGCTCCCGCACCTGTGGGCTCCCTTTTTACATTTATAATGGAATTCCATCTCTGCCCGGCTCAGTGAACATTTCAAGCCTGTGGCTCTACATTCTCGAATCTGCTGAGAACTATGTTCCAGGTACTCATCGGAGATGACCTCTAACTCTGTGTGGCTCAATAGTTTACAGAAGTTCAGTTGGAAATGAATCACGTAAATGGAAGATTGCCTGGAAGTTGTTTCTTTTCCTTCATAGAATTATACTTTGGCAAAATGCCCACAACAAGGGACGCTATACAAAGCAGTCCTACACAATTCAGTGGTAGTCACTGTGGGGCGTTGAGGAACTTGGTCATCACAGCTCAAAGTATCCTTTTTATGAGTAACTGTGGGAAAACATACTTCTGTTCTCAGTGCCAGGGACAATTGAGCTCCTCCTAAGAAATTTCATTTCTTAAAATCATGTAACCAAATGGAATTTTCCTCTTTGCCCTGGTCACTAGGAAGCCCACAGCCAAATTTTTACTACACAGGCATGCATTTTCTATACCTAACTTTGCCATATTTCTCTTACCCCTTAGTCCTCATTTATTTTGTATTCTTATTTTTTTAATTGTCTTAACATGTTTACGAAATAAGACAGTCATAAGAAAAGCACTTGCCTTACTGTTATAAAGGAAAACAGTGTTTCTTAATTGCCCATGGAATGACGGAGGTGTATGATCAGAACTTCCTTTCAATCTTCAGTGAAAATGACACCAGCACAGCACCTTCTTTGGCAAAATTACACTGATAAAGAAAAAGAAAGACACTTCTCCAACCTTCAGTATTTTCTCTAAGAATTCTCGGCTGTTTTCCACAAGAAAGCTGGATCTTTTTAAGAAGTTCTAAGCTGGCAAAATGTTTTCATTAAATACATTCAAACAGTTTTTCTCTATGTTTTTTCCCAGGAAAATGTGTGTGCATGAGAGTGCCTGATGGCTTGCTTTGCATCAGCATAAGCACACATTAATATTCACCTTTTAGGAAACAAATGGAGACCAAGAAGAATCACATGAATTTTTGTTTCAGGGCCCTTCCACACAGAGTAGTAGTAGGTTCTAACTCTGCTTAGCTGAGGATAAGTAAACATGAGATGGTGAACTTGTAATTCCATGGCAGAGCTTGCATAGACCTCCTTTTGTATAAAGGTTATTATGTGATCATTGTACTGCCTGAGTTACTCAGAGATCCCTAGGACCTCCATATGAAGCATAAAGAGCAAATACTCTTAAGTATTAAGGGTCAGAAGATGTTTGCTTTCATGTTTAAAACAGTCCATGCGATATGATCTACAGCTGGATTATTTTCCCCCTAAACTACTTTCTAGAAAAACTCTCATCCTTTGTTCCTGAAATAGAGCTGTACCTTGTCACAGGGTTGTTCTGTGTAGCCTCAGATGACTGTATTCCCATAAGCGACAACAATTAAATGGAGTCAGTTCTTACCATGTGCCTGAAATCATACAAAGTTCTTTACTAAAGACCTCATTATCCTTCACCATCAGCCTTCAAGGTAGGTGCTATGGTGTGAATGTTTGTATCCCCCCAAAATTCGTATGTTGAATCCTAATCACCAAAGCGATGACATTAGAAAGAAGGTGGACATCCAGATTAGCGCCCTTGTAAGAGGCCTGAGGGAGCTTATCTGCTCCTTCTGCCATGTGAGGACACACACAGAGGACACCATCTATGAGGAACAGGCCCTCACCAGACACTGAATCTGCTGGCGCTTTGATCTTGCTCTTCCCAGCTCCAGAACGGTGAGCAATAAATTTCTGTTGTTTATAAATTACCGAGTCTAAGGTATTTTGTTATAGCAGCAAGAACAGACTAAGACAGTAGGTCTAATGCATTTTAGTGCTCAGGCTCAGACTACTGAGTAACTTGTCCCAGGTCGCACAGCTACTAGATGACAGAAACCCAGATCTATCCAACTTCCAAATATATACTCTTAAACATGACATAATTGGGACTCTATTTGTCCAGAAAAGCAAAAAGTTTAAATTCTCTTTCCGTGGCTTGCCCACTCCAATAGATCTAAGAAGTCCCAGGTACTTCCTCATGGGCAAAGGGTCTGTTAGTCCTGCTTTCTCCCAGTTAGACCATGGAGCCAGAGCTCAGACATGCCCAGAAGACCGTAATAGCTTCCAACAGAAGACAGTTGTTTTAGAAAACAAAATCAGGCCAGAAATCTAGCGCCCCATGATGTTCAAAAAGGTTTTCCATTGGCTTCCTTCACTGGAAGGCATGGTCACCTCCAGCTACGTCCAGAGCAGTTTGGATGAGGATGAGCCTCTACCCCATCGTTTCTTAATGGCAATGTTAGTACCCCCAGAGTGTGTCTTGGAAATAGGAAGACACATTTTAGTTGTCACAATGACTGAAGGTGTGTTGCTGGCTTTTAGTGGGCAGGGCCAGGATTTTATACATCCTGCAAAGCAGGCGACACATCCTACACACCAAGAAAAATGGTTTACATGACTCATATGCAAAGATGTTCCACTAGTCATGAAGGGTATCCTCCCTACTTATAATTATCTGAGCAAAGGTCCTGATTTTGTTTCATATATAGGCACAAATTATTTTTTACAGTTTTAATGTAACTGAATTTTCCAGGAATATAGCTACTATGTCCGGTAAAGGGAAGATTATTATTTATTTTGCTTGGAACATCACCAATTGTATCTTACCATTTCAGAAAATCATGTCATTAACAGCTACACGACTTGTGATGTGACAGTCTGCAATTCACTATCCCTGCATCAGTTGGCACATGGGGCTTCCACATTCACAGAGGTTCTATTAATACGTGTGCAACATCTGACCCCTATATGTCGTCTTCTGGTGTGGTTGGGTCATATTTCTTTATTACAAATTATTTTCCATTCATGTTTCCTTCATATTATATTTGGGACATTATTTTTACTTTTTGGTAGATTTTATATATATATATGTATAGCTTATATTTGATTTTCATTTCGGAACAGGGAAAAGGCATTTTAAGATATTTCTTACATGAAGAGGCAACATAGTGTTGAGAACCACTCTATTTTCCCATCAAACAGATTGCAAACCCCTGACCAGGCAATGCGGATCTTCAGGTAAAAAGAAGGAGAGTTCTCCACTCAGTGTTATCTCAGCTGAGGGTGCCCCATGCCAAGTGACTTGGGCTCCCACCTGCCATCTTCTTAGATTCACATGTCCAAGCCATCTGTTCAAGGCAGAATCCTTTGCTTTTTGGAACAAGGCAAGATCCAATGCCATTGCTAACACCCAGCCAACTCTTTCTACCCCCACAATTGCAATACAGACACATTTTTATACTCCCAAGGTACTGGATCACTCAGCCCATCCTGAAGGTTTCTGTAACCTGAAATTACAAGGGGAGGGATGGAGAGATTCTGGTCCCTTCCTTCCCAGAAGGGCCACTGGAGTACTTATGCAAAGTTACTTACCTCTATCCCCCTCTCTTCCCTACGATTTTTAATTCTGAATATCAATACATTGTCATAGTGAAAACGTCATTGGACACTCCCCCAAAACCACTGACAATTACTTACATATCCATTCTCTATTTGGAGCCAGAAGAAATGCTGTAAGAGGCAAGAGGTAGGGCAAGGATTACCTCCTTTCCCCAGTTGAAGAAAGTGAGGCTCAGAGGAGGTAAGGGACTCTATCAAGGAGAAGAGCTCGTGAATGGCAGTCTGGATGAAAACCTCAGCTTTTGAATCCAAATGCCAGCGCAGTTCACACCATATTAAGGTGATGAGATGGAAAATTTTGCGAAGCCATATCAGAGACAAACAAGCCCCCTCTACCGCACCACTTAAAAGATCTATATTTTCTTTCTTAAGCAAGGTAACTAGAGTCATCCTCTAGACAAGCAGAGAGGCTATTGCTTACAATTGAGAGAGCATTTTATAATCAATATGGGTCAGAAATCCTTCCAACATAACGTACACAACTCTCACAGTACACAACTCTCACAAACTCACACACAAAATCCCACCTGTTATTAATACTTGCTCAGCTGTTTATTAATGGGAATGCCTAGGCAATTTAAAATCTTATCTAGGGGCTTCAAATTTCATATTGGAATTATCAACTACCACAAGCTTATTAGCCCCTTCTGTCCTGAATTCTAACGTCCTACAGAACCTGGGGAAAAGCCAGAAACTTCAAGAGCACCACTGTTCAGTATGTCTTCCTCATCACAATAGGAGAGCTAACGTCTCTTTTAGCTCAGGAATCCCATGTTGCTTTGATAAGGGCCATGGTTGCTTTCCCTTATCAGACACTGGGCATCTCATCAGTCTCCTCTGAAGGTGCCTCAGAACTCTGAGGGCAGCTCTGGCAAAATAGCTCCCTTGAGCACCTCTCAGAGCTAACCCTGATCCAGATCTGAGAGCCACATGCAGCTCTGTAAGGGAGAGTGGCTTTGGGCTTCTGAGACCTGGAGCACTGGTCCTTTCTACTACCAAGGGGAACATCTCCAGGCTGCACCCATGGGACAGACAGGGGCGCACCCCATGCCTACCCATCAGAGTCCATGTGGTAAGACTGGTGCATGTTCTACATTATCCATATCAGTGAACAAGTACCACAGAATCACATTCAGTGGTTAAAATTACACACAGTGGAATCTTACTGTTAACTTCTGCGTGAAACAACTTCAGTACAAGATAGGTGCCTTTTGTACCTGGCCCAAGACTCCATGCTGCCTTGTTACACAAAAATTCCAGTACAAAGTGTCACTTCTATGAGAGGTTCATGATGTGCTCCAAAGGACACAACTTTATCAAGCCTTTAAACATTTTGGGTGTGAGTTCTGGTTCCAGCAGGAATTTCAGTGGGTTACAGAAGACACAGTAAGTATAGGCTGGGTACAGATTACCCTCATTAGTCACTTAAAAGGCCCTTTAGGTGTATGCATGCTGTGGGCTGCCCTTTAGCTGTGTGCATGCTGTGGGCTCCATGTTTGTGCTCTCAAACATCACAGGAATGTCAGTGCAGTTGAAGGAAACTTTAAAAATAATGAAAGTAAGGCAAAGTTACATGGCAAATAAACAGTGAAGTTTCTGTAATCCCCAACCTTACTGAATATGATTACATGCATACAATGACAAAAATTTCATGGACCCACTCCCACCTGATACTAGAGTTCAAGATCAAAGGTAAGTTTAAGACAACATATGACTGCAGCGGGCATTTCTGGGCAGGACAAGAGACAAGCTCACAGAGATAGTTGAGGGCAGGGGGTTCCAAGTGCCCACACTAAGGCATTTGTTTAGCTTCTGGAAGAAGAGACACTGAAAATTTCTCTGCAAGAATAATGTGTACAACAAGAAAAGCTGAGAAGAAGAATTTGGCAGTGAAATTTTAAATAGATGCCTCAAAACATCACAGTCTCTTATTTAATCCAAATAAATCAAAGATTTCCACCATACCCCCAAGAAGATTTTTTAAAAAAATTAACTAGGGAATGTCTGAGGAGAAAAATACAAAGAGCCCTCCCAAAATCCAGATTACCACATGAGAGCCACAATTGACTTGCTGCTTTGCTTGTAAACCCAAACATGCACACTGCCAAGTCTAGATACGGGACAAGTATTTATAGCTGAGCAAGATTTCAATGGCCAGTAACGTTTCCTACCAGAGATACTTTGGTGATTAAGAAAAATAAAGATTCTGATGATTACCAGAGGCTGGGGGAGGTAGCAGGGGAGATAATGGGGAGTTATTGAGCAAAGGGAACAAAGTTTCAGATAGACAGGAGGAATAGGTTTTGAGATCTATTCACAACAGGGTGACCACAGTCAATAATAATATACTGTATATTTCAAAATAACTAAGAGTAAATTTCAAATGTCTCACCATAAGACATGATAGATAAGTGACGTGATGGATATATTAATTAGCTTTCTTTAAACATGTCACATTATATACATATATCAAAACATCACCTTGTACCCCATAAATGTATATAATTATGATTTTTCAGTCAAAAATAATATTAACAATAAATTTTAAAATAAAAGAAAAAATACAGAGAAAGAATAAAAGAAAGATTTTAATAAAAGAGTTACTCTCTCTGGCAGCATATTACACCTATTAGTAGAAATAAACTGAAGACAGTTCATAAAGCGAGGAAATGGGAAGACAATTTGAGCTGAAAAATAGTTCCTGTTTTCACCTTCAATTTCCAAATAATCCTTGTTGCAATATTTCCGATAATTTCTCCAGTGAATTGTCTCCTGAAACGAACTTGATTTGAGGAAATGATATTAAGTATACAAGGCACGGTTCTATTTCTCTTTTTATCCTGTAAACTTTCTTCCACGGGCAGGGCCTCCTGGGAGTCTTTAAGAAAACCAAAGAGAAGGCGGGGCAGGGATTGGTGGAGGGGGTGGGAATTAAAATAGGAGAAAATAAGCAACTTTAGTGGATGTGATTAAAATGTCTTTGCAAAGACAGAAAAAGGAGTTATAACTACTGTACATTATAACTACTGCTTTATTTTTCCTTCAATTTATTAAAATTTCTTTCGAGTGATTAGAATTTCTAACTACTGCACTTGCTATAAGATCCTAATCAAAACAACAGAGAGAAAAAGGGTGTTTTTATTTCCCCTTTCATGGAATCCTCTAAGACTCCAGGTTTTACCCGGTGATCCAATTTGGTGCTAAGTCATGATAACACAGATACTCCATGGTATCTCGTTTTGTTCTCATTTTATTTTTGCCTTTTTCCACAAACACATATTAGATGAAGGCCGATTCTAAAAGTGGCCATTTGGGAGAAAAGACTAAGAAACTGTAAAAATGTACAGTGTGCCTTTTTAAAGCATGAGACATAGAGTTCATTAAGAGATCTCACTTAGACTTCATCTAGCTACATTAAGTATTAATGCCATTCTTCTGCATGTGAGGCTTAGAACTCAATCAAGGGACACTTCACATAAACTCAGTGGGGACACTGAGCTGTGCTTGAGCTTCTCCAAACTGCTGAAAGGGATCATTCTCCTCAGAGTCAGTCCAGAGCCTCCTCCCAGGGAGTACTGATGTCATGTTTGCAGAGTTCTTTGAACCTACTCAGAAGAAAGGCATTCTTCTCATACTGTGTAAGACATAGCGATCATTTTTTTTGTTTGTTTCACATTTAGAAATCTGCCTCTCTAGCCAGGCAAGGTCTATGAAGTCACTACAAAGGGAAGAAGAGATCTTCCATGACTTTCATAGATTTTTTGTTGAGTATCTGAGCAGTCTTTACGCCAGCCAATTCTCTCTCCATCTCCTCTCTGTTGTTTCTCGAAGTCCCTGACAAACGGAGAAAGGAAGAAATGTAAAGAGAGAAAACTAAACAATGATGCATCCTCCTTGGAATGAGTATTCCCTGGAAGGTATTCTCTTGGAGTTCACCAAGGAAACCTGATTAAAAGACCTCTTCCCATATTCCAATTCAATTCCACAAATGTGGTAGGCCCTACAAGTATTTAAACCGTAATCTTTGCCTTCAAAATACTTCTTTTTAGCAGGAAAGATGTAAGTTTTGATTGCAAAGAAAGATGTTGGTGATATTGTGGTGTTACAGCTAAGAATGTAAAAGGCAAATATCAGAGTCAATAACAGTCTCAGGTATGTCTCATTCCCCAAGATCCCCCATCCTAATCCCAATATTCCCCCTTCCATCTCTATTGCCAGTGAGACCTCTGATCTGTTCTTCCAAATGGCCTCCCATTATCTTCTTCCCAAAGTAAATCCAAGTCAATTTTTGAACAAGGTCTCCTTTGGGTCATTAACCATCAATTGTCTTTCAATTTGGGTCAATAACCATGAAACATTTTTCAACTCTACAAGGAAACCTCTCGAGAGGGTGAAGCTTCTTATTTCCCTCACATGCAAGGATTATCCATTCAGAAAAACAATGAGACCTGAAAATTACTGTCATAAACATACCTTCTAAGAGAGTTCAATTTCTCCTGGGGTGGGGGGGAAACAGAATTTTAATCTACCAGGTCTTAAATCTGCTCCCACTATGGTTTAGCAAAACAACCACAGCCCGCATCTTGTTATCCTACGAGATGAACAGCTGAAAATCACTATTCCTTTATGTTCAAAAACATATTTTCTCTCCCACACAAGTCATTCAGGGCTCCTTTAAGATTTCAGCAGCGGAAGACCCAGCTCCTGCTAAAAGAGCTTCTCCAATTACAATGGACGCTCCTTAACTCTTTGATCTGTCTATCTATTTATTCCAGACTTCTGACTCTAGGAATCGTTAAGTGGTCTTTCCTCTTTTAGATGGCAAACTCTGTCATGCCTCATAATTGAGTGGGCACTCGATAAATGAATGCTATAGTGCTCTAAGAAATAATACACTTCCTATTGGCAGCAAATCCAAGAGTAACTTCCTTAGAAGAAAGGACTGTCAATTACCACTTAAACAAGCCTAAGTTTTGGCTCCCACAGAAAAGGCAAGCTAAACAATAAGGACTCACTCCCCAAGAGCAGTCACATCACTATCTGCTTGCTGCCCTCCAGTCACTTGGCATGCTGCTGGTCCCACAGAAGGTGCTCAACAAGACCTTGTTGCTAGATTGATTTGTAATGGCATGAGATTGGTTTGGCTGTGCCCAGCTTCTGACCTCCCATAGTCCTCGGCTCTCTCACAGCTAAAAAATCTAGCTGGATGTGAGATACTGGGCCAGGAGCAGGATGTACAAAGTGAGGACTGGGAGGCTGTTCTAGAACACGAGCAGAGGAATTGTATTTATTTCTTCTGCAACAGCCATCACAACATCCCTGTCTCCTAAGGGTGCAGACTCATTCAAACTTTACTACAGGGCTTTCCTTCTACACTATCTGGGGGCCAGAGCTTCAGGCTTGACAACAAGTGATTCACAATCAGAATGCACATTAGACTCACCAGGGAAGATTAAAATGCTCACACCCAGGCCCCACTCCTGGGCACTGTTATTCAATTAGCCTGGAGTGGAGCTATTCTGGTGTTGATAGTCTTAAAAGCTCTCCAGGAGATTTTAATATGTAGTTAGCGTCGAGAAACACAGTCTTACATCGTTTAAATCATGGACCCACACCTGAAATGTTTTTCCCTCTCTTTTAAATTGCAGCTACTGATCATCATCATCACGCAATGATAAATGTCATTATTATCAACAATAACAGGGAACAATTACTGCACATTTATTACATGCCAGGCACTGTTCTAAGTGCTCTATTTGTATGAATACATTGAATCCTCATAAGTGGGTGCTTTTGTTATCCTGATTTTTCAGGTGAAAAAGCTGAGGTAGAAAGAGAGGTTAAATAATTTGCCTAGGATTTTATAGCTAGTAAGTGCCAGAGCCAGGCTTTCAACCCAGGAAGGCTGGCTCCAGCACCCGCTCTCTTAACCATTAACCAACACTGCCTGAATGCATTTATTCATTGCACAAAGGCTTTCAGGTACCACATGGGTACCCTCTGGATCCCATACAGAAACAATCACCTTCTCAGATAGTCATATTTCTAAATAGCCATATCCACTCCCATCATCTCTTGATCAACAACCTTCAATGATTCAGGTGTGGTGGCTTATGCCTATAATCCCTGCACTTGGGGAGGCCGAGGCAGGAGGAACACCTGAGGTCAGGAGTTCACAGCCAGCTTGGGCAACATAGCGAGACCTCATCTCTACAAAAAATAAGAAATATTATTAAAATAGCCAGGTGTGGTGGCATGCACCTATAATCCCGCTACTCGGGAAGCTGAGGGCTTGAGCCTAGGAATTTGAGGTTACAATAAGCTATGATCAGGGCACTGTGGTGTGGGTGACAGAGCAAGACCCTGTGTCTAAAAAAAATAAAAAAGAAAAAACAAAACTTCAATGGCTTGCTAAATGCTTTTGGGATAAAAATCCGAATATACAAATACCTTCCTTAATGGAACTTGCCTACCTCTCTGGCCTCTCCTCCCACCATAAGCCATTCTGTCCTCCAACAATTCTGAATTACTTGCAGTTTTAAAATCTACCATATAACACTAAAAGCAGGCTCAAAACCAGGCTTTCCCTCCACTCGCCAGATAGGGTCGTTATCAGCATTAGACTCAAGATAAATGTGTTTCTAAAACAAAGAGATGCTAGGACAAAATCCTTCAAGAGAGCAACTGTGGAAGGAGGCATATTTATTCAGAAATGCAGCCCTTCAAGGAGTATGAGCAGCAGTATAATATAAATTTAAACTCACACATAATCAAGTAAGAAAACGTTGGATACGTCAATTATCCACTTCTACAAAATTCCTAAAAATTCAAAAATGGAATTACCATGGTGAAATGGTACACACTTAAAGAACTTGCTGCATGACTCATAACTTGCAGATTAAAATTCTTATGTCCTAATGAGTAATCTATGCTTAGCTAGCTCAGTAGGAGCCACAATTCCCTCATTTCTATAGAAACTCTGTTGTAAGAGTGTTTTAAATGCCATAGCACTGTATTCCAAAACCTCCTGTAAATTGCAATTATGACAAATGAGAACAATCAAATTTGGAGCCAGAATCATAAGAATTAATTATCAGTTTCCAGAAAGTAAGTGGCCCAGCACCTCATTCCCACATTAACAAAACAAAGGAAACAAAACCCAACACTTTGCAAAATAAAGGACACTAATGAGCTCACAATACAGCCCTATATTGTCCTATATTTACCTACTTCAACTTAAAATGTAAAGTACTTGTGATTTACTTTATACCTCCCAGGTCTATAAATCTACCCATTGCCTCCTCTGACAGGGCACTGGCATCTGTCATTGACTGAACAAAACCTAGTTTGTACTTTCTTTGTCCTGAGATTGACAACTTTCTGTTAGGCCACCCAAGTCCTAAATAATGTCTCTCTACCTTGCCCCATATAAAAAGCTGGTGCATTACAGAGTCATCTAACTTCTCATAAGTCTAGCCCAGGATGGCTCCACTGTGGGACCACTGACATTTTGGATTGGATAACTAGTTGTTGTAGAGATTGTCCTGTGCACTGGAGGATGTTCAGCAGCATCCCTGGCCTCTACCCACTAAATGCCAGTAGTATAATACTCTCCCCCAGGCATGGCAATTAAAAATGTCTCAAGGCATTGGCAAATGTTTACTGGGGGGTTGGAGGGTGTGGCAAAATTGCTCCCAGTTGAGAACCACAAGTCTGGTTTCATACTCTATCTATTTAGGAGTTTCTCTCCAGCCATAAGCCATTTTTACCACATTTGGCCATAGTTTTACTTTCTGAAATTATTCAAAAGCAGTTTGCAAAATCATCTTTGGCCTTGGGGTTTCAAAAAATTTGTTCCTACTAGATGGTAATCAGGGTTCATTTGTAATAAGTCTACACTCCGCATTTGATTTGAGGTTGAGGTGGGGGTGGGGAGTTGATTTGGCCAGGATGCACGAGAAAGCAATTGTTCAAGACAGGCGTCACTAATGCCTGTATTCCTCTACTAAATACCCTTCAGGAGGGCTTGGGCACGTGTTCTCCACTAGTGGCCACATGTGGAGTTTTTCCCATTGCTTTACAGTAAGCACCTCTATCAGGTAGCAAGTAAAAGAAAGCTCAATCTAAATTGACTTAAGCAACAAAGGGAATTTATTGGCTCGGATAAGTGAGAAGTCTCATAGAATAGCAGCTTTCAGGACAAGCTGACCTGGGGTCGGGCTCACCAGTTTGGGTGCTGTTTCTGATTCCTTCAGTTTCCTCTTCCCCATGAGTTGGTTTCTTCTTCACATTGGCTTCCTTCATGGAGGTAAAATGGCAAGAGCAGTCTGCCCTTATGTCCACACACCACATTACTTACAAGACAGGACCTTTCCAACCAAGCACAAGCCCCAAGCAAAGGTCCTGAGCCTCACTACAACTGGACTAGCTTGAAACACGTGCCTAGCACTGAAGCATCCAGTTAGAGTGGCCAGAAGAAGGCCATACATTGATAGGTGGAGGCCCCTCAACCAATCACAGTGGTTGAGGAGAAGAGTTATGCCAATGGCTTTAGGACAGTGGTTCTCAAAGTGTGCCCTGACCAGTGGCACTGACATCACCTGGAACTTGTTAAAAATGCAAATTCTTGGGCCTTACCCCAGACCTACTGAATCAGAAACTCTCAGGGCGGGGCCCAGCAATCTGTGCTTTAACAAGCCTTCCAGGTGATTCTGATAGAAGCTAAAATTTAAGACCGGCTGATTTAGACCATCAGGTCTTACCCATGGAGCCTAGAAGGGAGTGAATCCTACTCATGTCTCTGAGCTGTCACACAATTAGAAAATGATGGAATGGAGGCCTGGGAAGTTACCATCAAAATGGTCCAGAGGGGGACAGCTCATTTCACGTCTTACTTTCTATGCTGAGGCTGTAGGGTAGAACACACAATGATCAGTGCAAGTGGCATGTGGTTTGCAGATTACTTCTGATGCCCATTTTTATTAGTCTAAATAATAAATTTTCTTCCATTTGAAGAAAAGAAAATAGCAAGCATCAACCTTAGCATTTTCTATGGGCCCTAATGCACTCCCTTAGGAGAAATTGGACAAATACATTCACATACATTTGACAGAAGTAAAAGTGCTTTGCAATTAACACCTCATTGAAGAAGGCATTCTCCAAAAGTTTCATAATCATGACCAATCCTGAGAATCAACTGAAATAGTGTTACATGCACAGATTCCTGGGCTCTGCCCTAGACATACTACACCAGGATCTCCAAGGGAGGGTCCTGGGAATCTGTACGTTCGGCAGACATCACCAGTGACTCATACAGATTATGCATGTTTGGAAAACACTGTTCAAAGAGGTAAAGCTAAAGGACTGAGGAGAGAATCTCATGAAAGAATTATATGAACGTTTCTGACTATGTAAATAGTAGCTTCTTCCTCTCCTTTCTTTAATATACTCCCTCACTGCCAGGGCCTCTAATTTTTTCTTTCTCTAGTCTTAGTCTACCTCACCCCCTCGAATAAGTCACTTTTCATACCATTGTCAGAATGCTCTTTCTAAAAGAAACTGAACGTCAGGCCTCGGATCAAAATCTGTACAAGTGCTTGCCATGGTTCATAGGACAAAATCCAAAGCAGTGTTAGCATGACAGCCAAGGTTCCACTTAACCGAGTCCTTACCTGTCTTCTTTTTCTATTTTTTTTAGTTTGATTTTTTCCTCACTTCATTCAAATTTTATTTGATTTTTTTAAAACACCCACAAAGTGCATAGCATTGTGCTGGCCACTGGAGATATAGCAATCAATGCAAATGTACCACAGTTTATTTAATGGTCTTCTATTGTTTGACATTCACATTTTCCTAAATATTTTGTTCTAATTAACATGTATGTAGTTAGGTCTTTGCAAGCATCCAAGATTATTTCCTGAGGAAGTGAAACTATGAGTGAAAGAGTAAGTAAAAGTGAAACTATGAGTGAAACTCTGAGTGAAAGACTAAGTAAAATTCTAAAAGGCTTTGACATATTTTAGCAAATTGACCTCCAGACAGTTACAAAATAATCTTGCAATTGTTTGGTTATTTGAAAACTTGATAACTTTTCTTTTATTTGTCAGGAAAATTGTTGATAAAAATGTTGAGCAAGAGAGGGGCAGTGAAATGATTTTGGAGTAAGCTAGTAGATCGTTCTTCCCCAAATTATATTAGTTCATCGATCTACATGTTGTGGGGACACTTGCCTTTCTTCTTCAGCCTTGCTTCCCACCATAAGTTCACCTGAGTCCCACCCCTGAACCATCCTGAACCCCTTGCGGTGTCTTGAACACACGCTGCTCTTTTGCCTCTGTTCTCCATGGTCCCCCTTCCCTCTTCACCCAGTGTATCAGTCAGGTTAACACCAGGTTACGCCGAGGTAACAACATCTCAGTAGATGAAGACAACAAAGATTTGTTTCTCATTCGCTTAAGTCAGGGGTTGGCAAGTTTTTTCTTCAAAGGGCCAGATGGTAAATATTTTAGTCTTTGTGAGCAACATACAGCCTCTGTTGCATGATTCCTTCTTTGTATTTTATATGTAACCCTTTAAAAATAGAAAAATCATTCTTATTTGTAGGCCATACAGAGGTCACCGGCTAGATTTGGCCTGTGGGCCCTAGTTTGTCATCTCTACTCTATGCGACTGTTGCCAGAGACATGTAGGCAGCAGGGAACTACTCAGACGAATAGCTCTGAATCAATCTAGTCGTTCAGAGACCTGGGCTGATGAAGCGGCCACCTCTTGAACATTTGTCACTGTGCAGACAAAAAGAGAGGGTCTCACATTCACAAATACTCCAGTCTGGAAGTGGCACCCTGTAACTTAGGCTCACAAATAATTAGCCAAAGTTAGTCTTTCAACCCCACCCAACTATAAGGGGGCCAGGAAGTGCAATCCTACCATATGCCCAGAAGAAGGAAGAATTCGAATTAGTTGGTAAAAGTGATGAGTGTACTCAGCTCAGAGACAAACCCTCTGGCAAGCCACTGCTTATACCCTTATCTTGTAGCCAGATTAGCTGCTCCCTCTCTGTAATCTTACAGCATCTTGAGCAACTTTTGATCAGTGCAGTATATGGGGCACTGTAATTGCCCACTTATCTGTCTCCCCCACCAGAGGCTGGGCTTCCTCGGATAAGTGTCTCTATGCGCCTACTGCCTTGCATGCCTGCTACCCAGAGACACTCAACAAGTGTTGCTTCAACATATAAATGAATGTGGTGGACTGTGGGAGTGAATGGGACTGCATGTGCATTTACCTGAAGGCATCTGGGATCCATAGTATCAACCTCTCTGAGCCCAGTTAATTCAGCCACATCAATATCCACTTATGATCAATGAATCTTTTTAGCTATTGGTTACTTTCTATCTTAATCAAATAAATTCTTCCTTATGATCTGTTTCTTCTAATAATCAACACTTTGCAGAGAGCTAGTCCTTGAGGCCACAGAGCAATCTGACATTATGTAGGTTGGTTTTGTGTTTATCGTATAGGTCAGAAGGCAGGCACAGAGAGGCACAGTGATTTTTCCCAAGTTAACAGCCAATCAGAGATGGAACCAAAAGTTATGCTTCCTTTTGATTCAGCAAAAAAACCTACAGGATTGAACACCGAGCTGCAGCTAAGTTCACTAACAGTTTATATATATCCTTTGGAGGAGAAATAGAAATCATAACACATGTTTGCCAAAGATAAGTCTTATTATACCATATCAATGTTTAGCTTGTAGTGTACATTTATCTCTGAGTAAAATATTAAAATCCAGCCACACAGCTGTTTATTATACTGTACCTTTTCATACTGATTCCATCCATTCCCTTTCCTCGTCTGTAAAGTGACACAGCTCATCAGACGGCCTTTCAGAAACCCAAGAACATTGATGACATCGTGCATCTAGGGTTTTACCATCACATCTCAATGCCTATTAGATGACTAACACCAACATGCATCTTCACTACTAAGTGTCATAAAACAAATTTCAGTTGTTTCACTGTATGTGTGTGGCTGCTGCAGTTTGTATCACCCACATAACCACAGGGTAGGCAAAATAGCATTCAGAACCCCAATCCATGCTTAAGAGTTAAGCCCCTTCATGTTTAGCAGTCACAATCCGGATATCGTCTGGCCCCACCACAATGTATCCTGACTCAGAATTTTCTCTCCTCTCTCCTGGGTATAGTAAGTTCCTGACAAACAACCCATCTGATGGCTAGCCTTGACAAATGCCCAGGAGTGCCCACCACTCCTCAGATCACCAGTATTGTCCGAACATGATATTGTTGAAATACGGCAAGTTTGAGTCATTCAAGAGAAAAACAACTTATATAAATATATAATCTCCTTTATTTAAGAAGGTGAAATAGCTCAGTGTACCTTCCCACTCTAGTTAGATGCTTAACAGACCACAGCAGACAATGCACTTCCACCAGGGCTAAGTGTGCAAGAAAACTGAGGTACCTACAAAGCAAATTACAGGCTCAGGAACTGTCAGGCACAAAACAAGATCAATCTTTCTAGGAGTCTTGCCTTTGCTTCCTTTTTTCTTTAAGTCTTGTAATTTAACGTTACCAAGTATATCAAGAAGAATAAACTTACCGGGTTCCCCTCTCCCAAACAAGAAAAGGTTAAGCTTTTAATTACAGGACCACAAACTATCATTTTGTGCAATTAGCAATTAACTATAATCGTTGATGAGAGAATGCAAAGCTGCGCTAGCAATTTCCCTCCTCCTCATCCCAGACTGAGTTATTTTAGTCTTGTTCTATTACAGAGGACAAGCCACAACCACGGGTTCTCGTTCTCTCTCTTCTCTCTCTCTCTGTCTCTCTCTCTCTCTCACACACATACACACTCTCCCTCTCACTTAAAGACACATTTAATTTTTAGCAAAATGGCATCTCAGCGTGCGATTGAGACAGGCATCCCGAACCCCACATCAGAGAGCCCAAACGTTTAGACCCCCTCCTCTTCATCACTTTCTGGGTGGAGCAAGGAGGCCCGAGGAAGATGCTACCTACCAGCCTCTCTTAGGGGCGCAGGAGAGGGTGGTAGAGAGATGCTTGTTGCCTGGAAGCTGAAGTGCCCCCCAGCTGCAAGCCCCGTTAGTGGGGAGGCGGTGGCAATAGCCGCGATAGTTGCATCAGCGCTAACTGCTGCTGCTGCATTCACTGTTGGCGGCTGCCGGGAGGGTACAGTAATGACTGTAGGGAGCGCACAGCTGCTGCGGCGGCAGGTTCCCTGGATCAGGAAATTAGGACAAGCACCGGGGATTGGAGGCGAGGGCGGTGCGTGAGCCAACCAGCGGCCGCCCCGGGCCCCCGTGCGCCTCGGGCGGACGCGCGGAGCAGCCGGGCCCCTGGAGCAGTCCGGGTGGCGGCGGCGGCCACGGCCACTGCCACTCACGCGCGATCACACTCGCACACCCCCGGCGTAGGCACCAGGCTGCCCGGCGCGAGAAAGAAGAGCGCGTAGAAGGGAAGGAGGGCTGGAGCCGCCGCGCTCCCCCCACCCCCCCAGCTGACCACTCCCCCTCCTTCCCCCTCCCGGCTCCTCACCCCGCGCTCCAGCCGCCGCCAGTGTGGGTGCTCCGCAGCCGGCTCCTCTCTCTTCTGTCTTCTCCTCTGCTCTCGGCTCCCCACCCCCTCTCCCTCCCCTCCCCTCTCCTCTCCTCTGCAGCGCCTGCATTATTTTCTGCCCGCAGGCTCGGCTTGCACTGCTGCTGCAGCCCGGGGAGGTGGGTGGTGGGTTGGCTGGTGGGGAGGAGATTGAGCAAGTTGTAGGGGAGGGGGTGCTCTCTTCTTCCCCGCTCCCTTCCCCCCCCAACTCCTTCCCCCTCCTTCTCCCCCTTCCCTCTCCCCGCCCCCACCTCCTTCCTCCTTTCCGAAGGGCTGGTAACTTGTTGTGCGGAGCGAACGGCGGCGGCACCATCCAGGCGGGCACCATGGGCACGTCCGCGCGCTGGGCGCTCTGGCTGCTGCTCGCGCTGTGCTGGGCGCCCCGGGAGAGCGGCGCCACCGGAACCGGTGAGTGAGGACGCGCCCCTCCGCGGGGCACCCGGGCCCAGCCAGGGCTACCGGGGACCCGAGGCCTGGGTCTCCTTTTGCCCACCCCCCTCCTAGAAGGCGCCTCTCGGCTCTCCTCGCCTCCTTTCCCTCCCCACCCTGGTGGCGCCTCAGAGCTGTCAGCGCCGAGGCTAAAGGGAGCCGGGCTTGGGGGACAGTGAGGTTCGGGGTGTCCTAAAGCCTCACCTGAACTAGTCTTCATTCCCTTACACCCCTTCCCCCAAAGCCACTGCTTTGCCTCTTTTTTCTCCCCCTTGACAGTGACTGGGGAGTGTGAGCTTCTGAGCCATTGAACAATGGTTCTGTCGCCTCTGCCAGGCGGAGTGTTAGGAAGCAGGCAGAGGGCCGAGACGTGCGCGGCAGCCCGGGGCGCGCCCCTGGGATCTCAGGGAGGGTGGGAACGGACGGTGGGCGAAGGTGGGCGCCTCGGGGACGCGGGGCGCCAGGTGCGGGCCGGGGCAGGGAGTCCTCCCGCGGCCGTGAGCGGGCGCACGTTCGGTGGGCGGCAGCCGGGAGGCTCCGCGGAGCCGGGAGAAGTGCGCAGCCTGCGCACCCAGACTGCGACTCCCCCGGGCGCCGGGCTGTCTCTCCGGCGTGCAGGTTAGATGAGGAGTGTGGCTTTAAACAGGACTCCCCTCTGAGTGCCTCTCCGCACCCCCCTTTCCACCCCTCGGAAACCGCTCGGGTCTCCCGTGTAGCTGAACGGGGAGGGGAGTGGAACGCAGGCTTAACCAGGTTAGTTTGCCGATCCTTGTTCCCGTGACCTTTCCTCGAGAGGAATTGAGTCCTAATCTAGTCAGTGTAATTAGCCTTCATTCTAAACAATAGATCAAAGGAGTAGCGCGAGAGCTGGTGTGCAGCGGCGTCTGGTTGGGGAGGGCGGTGGTGACTACTTTTCGAGTCCCCAGAGTCTGTCGCACTGGGCCTGGAAGCCCTGACCCGTCTTCAGCCACTCTGCCACTTAGAGCCTCAGAACTTTCCCGGGCAGGCGACAGGAAGCCCTCCTAAAGAGGGTTCCTTCAGAATGCTGGCGGGTCCCAAAAGTGATCTTAAGACGTGACACCAAGGGGCTGGCTTGCCAGCTCAAGGGACCTGGGACAGAAAGCTGCCCCCGCTCTGAATACTCCAGAGTCCCTCGCTCCGGTCGCCCGGTGGCTTAGGAGGCCCGCCTGTCTCCAGTCACGTGTCTCCTGAAGTGAGAGCAAACTTTAAAGTATGCGGTCAAGAAGCCTCTCGGGCAATAGTTGGGGTTTTTAAGCCTCTGAATGCTCCCTGGCCTTTAGTTCCGACTGTCCGGAGCGTGTGAAGCTGGGACTGGCTTTTCTGCCCTCTGCGATTGGCTGGCGGTCCGATCACGTTTAGCTCCGTCACGTGGCTCCGCGGGCTAGTAATTTAGCAGCCTGAGAAGTGTTATCTTTAAGGGAAAGTAAAAGACGCGACAGGTTCCAACGGGCTGTTTTCTCAAATGCCTTCTCCTGCCTGGACTCTTTGAAAAAGACGAGCGTGTAGTGAAGACGGGATCCGATGTAGAACAAGCCTAAGAGCCTAGAAAAGCCCTGCTCACCAGAGTTTTCAGACGCTAACATTAATCATTAATGGACGAGTAATACTAACTTATTAAGCGATTTCTCCAAACAGTGCCATGACTCGCATTATGCTTTTTGTAACGTTTCAAAATAGACGCATATCATAAACTACTGATGATTATCTAGCGAGGTGGGAGAAAAGTTTCATTTTTGCTGCATGTCCTTTCGCAGTCTTGGAATTTAAGATATAACAACTTTCCATTAGAGGTTAACTTTACCCTGTAGAATGCTAGGAATGCACCTAAACTGTTGAAAGGAGTTAGCCAAAGCCCTCTCTCTGTTCACCTTGTATTAGGCAGGTGAGGATCTTCTTTGTTTGCTCCCCTTTGTCACATGTGAAATAGGTGACATTCCCTGAACAGTGGAAAACAGAAGCCCATGCAAATTCTTCAAAGGAAAGGAGGCAGTTCTTTAGGAACTGAAGGAAATTTAGAGTTGGCTGAGGCAGATATTAACTCTAAGCCAACCCAGACTGGCTTCTGTCTTAAGTTCAAAGTCCTAGGGCATGTGGACTGACTTTCTGGCCCCAAACTTCTACACTTACCTTTTCGCTCCACCATCACATGGTGCTGGTCCAACACTGCAGGGTAGAGCAAGTGTGCACCAAGACTCTGACAAGGAACTTAAGTAAGGCTAACGAGAGAAGTTAGTACACCTGATTGTAAAAGACCTGGGGGTTCTTGGACATTTTCCTCCAGCCTAGGGAGTCAAGATTAGGATCTGGGCTACCATATATTCTTTAATGCCAGAGTCTAGAAGAACCAAGGTTTTGTAAGAGCTAATGAGATATAGCTAGCAACTAGCAAAAGAGTAGAAAGAAACTTCTCCCATTGTGGGGAGTGGGTTGGTGTTACTGGTAGTACCAATAGACCTGGAGGTAGGAAACTGGAGGGCAAGGGGAAAATAAACCTGACTTACCCAGATAGCACCAAAGGAAGGTATGATGATGATGGTAATGCTTATCAAAAACTGAGCATGTGAATAAGGACTCTTTAAAGGAGGATCACCAGACAAGCCCTCATTGGCAGTGGCAGCTTCTTGAAGTGTGGAGTGCCTTTGTTCCCTAAATCACCCTCTTGCTCATTTCATGTGTCATTTTGATTCTTTGCTTTTATTACCTGCATCCCCAGGTACCTAAAGCATGTATGAAGGTCAAGTTCGATAGAGTTGAAACATGTTAGAACTGCATATTCAAATGCTAAACATTGCTAGGAAAGGGGACAGCCTCCATGCTCAAAAGAAGTGAACACCTGATCCAGGTGTTTCTACTTTTTGTGAAATCGAGTAATCATAAGCTTGTCTTCACTTGAGTAGTTTTATTACGATTCTGGAAGAGGTGAAAAGTAGTTACAAGCCCCTTCTGTTTCAGGAGAGATATCAAACGAAGACTTAGCAGGAACTCTTAGAATAAAACATGGCCATAAGGTCAAGGGAACAGATAGTACCCAGCCATATGGCTTCAGGTTTTGATCCAAAATCCAGAAGACTTGGCACACAGCCTAAGAATACGGATAATTCATGTTAAATATCTAGACCATTTTCTATTTCTCACAGAATGTGAAGTTTTTCTTTTCAGTAGAGGGCATAGTGATTAAATCGAGGCAATTGCCTACATGACTTCAAGTCATGATTACCTTTACTTTGGATACTGACCTTCCTTTGGAAAGCCACCTTCACATACTAGCCTGTAAAAAATTCAGTGCACTGAAAAGCTATGATAAGGTCTATAATGATGCTCATCATAAATGTGCCTGCCTTAGGAGAGCTTCTCACGGTGGGCTAATACAGCTGCTCTCTACATGATTAGTTGATAAATTCAAAATTGCTTAGTTTTTTCCCTTATAAATTAATCTCAAGAGAATAGTTAGTCCACAGCATGACAGACTACTTTCAAGGCAAACAGTCCATAAATACCTTCTGCTGAGGTTGTGGATAAGATGTACTTGCTGAACAGAAGTAAGTGGTCCAGGGATAATTTTTCCCCTAGCTGAGGAGTTTTTGGCTAGGAAATCTGAGGACTGATAGCTTTTCTGAGGACAAGGGGCAGAATATGACAAGGTTGAAGAGCATCTGACTTTGCAAGTGAAAATAAACTCAGTTTTACTCTGTGGATTTTCCAATCTAAATCGGCGTCTCTTTGCTATGTTCTTCTGTCGCCTTGCAACATAAACTCTAAATGCTGTTAATACCACTTATGCTGACTGTACTGCAGGAACCAAATGAGATGGCAGGTGATACAGGTTGAGTATCCCTTATCCAAAATGCTTGGGACCAGATGTGTCTTGTAGATTTTGGATTTTTTTTTTCAGGTTTGGAATGCTTGCATATACATAATGAAATATCTTGGGGATGGGATCCAAGTCTAAACATGATATTTATTTATGTTTCACATATTCTTTATAAACATAGCATGAAGGTAATTTTATACAATATTTGTAATAATTTTATGCATGAAACAAAGTTTTGACTGTATTTTGACTGCATTTTGACTGTGACCCACCACATGAGGTCAGATGCGGAATGTTCTATTTGTGTCATGTCAGCACTCAAAAAGTTTGGGAGTTTGGAAAATTTCATATTTTGGATTTTTGCATTCATGATGCTCAACCCATATCTTAAATTTAGCGCTTTTCCCTTTGCACGAAGCTCCTACAAAAACTTGGGCCTGCTAGTTATTTTTGAGGCTGTAAATTAAGAAAAACAATGGCTGCTAGGTGCTGTGAGAGTAAGTCTAGAAATTCTGCTAGAAATGTCTTAATGTTTGCTTAGAAATCTTTCGCCTGCTTTGTATCTTAGAGATGCTGTATGAGTGGTGGAAGGAGTATGCATGGCCTTGTATTTAAGAGATAATGTTGGGGGAGAGAAATTATAAAACAGGGCTTCTGAGTTGTGGCTGATTTTGCCACCTCAGGGTATCTGGGCGGGCACTGCTGGATAGAAGCCAGGCAAGGGAGATGATAAAGCCTTGGTGATAGACAACATTTGCAAGTTACTTCACTTGTTATAACTCAATATTGCCCCCCAAATACTGTGAGTAAACAGGGTTCCTATTTTATTGACTGCCTCTTATCTTTCATTTTCTTAAGAAAGCCTTCCCACGATCTGAGTTATTAATGGATCTATAGGTTAACTATGTAGGTTGTAGATTGCTGCCGATCATCTTTGTACATCTGCTTGAAACCACTTGAAGTACCTCTACTGAGCACCTACCATATGGCACCAGGCATGGGGGACACAGTGACCACAGCATTGGTCCCTCCCTTCATGGCACTTCATCTAGTGGAGCAGCCAAACTGGGAAATCAATAATCTAAAGACAGCCTGGAATAGAAGCTCTGAATAGGAGTGAGCAGATCTAGTGTTTAAGACTTAATCATAAAAGAGGCAGATAGCAACTGAAGATTGCTGGAGTTCTCACATGCTACTTGGGTTATAGCTTATGAAGTTTTCCTAAAATCACCAAGAATTAGACTTTAATATGACAAAGCCAGAAACTATTTGATCTCTGCAGATGATCTTACAAAAGTGATGTGATTCAAGCAACCACGGATTGCTGCCAACATTACCAAAGAGCCTTAAAACATGTCAGAAGTAAAATCTGGGTCTGTTATATCAAACTCTTAACCTTACCAGTTAGCCACTGCTGTCAGAACTGCTCTACTGACATGGAAATGCGGCCAACATACCCATACGGACACACTCATTCCGACGGACAAGTGCGGAAAGATGCATTGTTTTTAAATGAAAAAGTGCTATAAATATGAGGTGAACATACCCCCACAGGCACAGGGAACAAAAGCCTTTTACAGTCTTTCAGAGCATTCTAGCTAGTAAAACAACTGGTCACGCTTAGTTTCAACTTCAGAAAAGCTGGGAAGAATGTTTTGACAAAAGTCTCTAGTTCAGACCAGCTTTATTAGTGAAACAATAAATCAACTCATACATCCAAAACTACTAACTAGTGCTTAGAGAATCTTTGGATGTTAGGCACCAGGTCCTAAATTACAAAGATAAATTGCAGGCCCTGCCTTAGGGGATCTCTGTGTCTAAATGTGGAAACCGGTAGCTAAATGCATCACAGTGCATAATGGCTGTGTGACAGGGACTATGAGAAAGTAGCCAGGTCATACTTACCTCTGCCAAAAAGGGCATCGAGGGCCTCCTGTTGGGTAAGTGAACAGGGGTAACATGAGCAAACCAGGACAAAGCAACCACACGGGAGGGCAAAGGCAATGGGGAGGTGAGGGCATCCCCTTGAAGCTGTTAGCTCAGCCAGTATAACCTGAGCAGATGGTGATGGGGGCAGACAGGGAAAAGTCTAAGACAAATCGGTAGGGAATTTACACTCAATCCTAGAGACAGTGGGAAACCAGGAAGTGATTCCATCCTTGGCAATTCTGGCCATTCTAGGTTGCTTGAATGAATCACCATCTTGATTTGGGCAGAGAATGTGGCAGCCTATAGGCAAATAAACAAGAGCCTTAAATTTAGATTAATTTTTGGACTACTGATTTAGAGGAAGTGATGGACCAGTCAAAGACAGAGTACATGGGGAGGGGAAGATGAATTTTAGAAGAACCTCTTTATCATACATGAGTATTAAGGCATCCAAATAAATTTTACCTACATAGTGGGCTCAAGGGCTTTGCTCAGGTTGTCACCATCGTGGCTGTTGTAAGAGACTGGCATTTATCTCCTATGCCCATCCAAGGATAGACATGAGGGCACATGGGGGTTAATATTTAATAGTATATTTTAAAACCCTGAAAATGAAATAGCCACTTCCATTATGGGTAGAATCATAGCTTCTTAACCGTAGTGCAGTGGTTCTCAAAGTATGGTCTGAAACTAGCAGTGTCAAGATTAACTCTTTAGAAATGCAAACTTAGGCCCCACCCTAAACTTACTGAATCAGAATCTCTGGGCTGGACCCCAGCATTCTGGGTTTTAACAAGCCTTTCAGGGGATTCTGATGCATACCTAGAACTTGAGGACAACTGACTTAGTTTACCACCCACAGAAGCTCACTTCCAAGTATATCAGGTGGAGGGCCTTTGCTCTGACTTGACCAGTGTGCCCTACACAAGAAAATCAAGAACCATAGTACTTCTGGAAGAAGACCCAGTGAGGAAATTCTAGCAGCATTTTTTTTTTTTAATTAGAATGACAAAGGGAAGCAGGGACCTATCTCAACAGTAAAGCTATATTATGAGCGTTTATCTTGACAAATGAAAACACCTACTTCATTGGATTAATTGAAGCTGGCTCTTTACCTAAATTCAACAAAATTGAATTTAGGTAAAGAGCCAACAAGTCAACAGAATATTCTAGAAACACATAGTCCTGAGTTGGGCCCTCTAGTTTTCATGAATGCTCAGTAGCACAGTATCTGGAGCCAGAGTGCCTGGGTTCAAATCCTAGCTCAGCCCAGGGTGATCTTGGGCAAGTTATTGTACTTCCCTTCTCTGAACAGCTTTCCTGATCTAAAATAGTGTCAACCATGTAGGATTGAGAATTTTAAAAGTTAAGAGACATGAAGTCTTAGGGCAGTGCTGGGCCATCAACAAAAAACATCTACTTATTTATCCATGATTCTTAAGATCATCTCAATCCAATATAAAGGAAAAAACTGTTTGACAATTGTCAACTGTCAAATTCACTTATTTCAGTAATCAGAAGAATCAACCTACATATTTAACAGCATTTAGTGGCCCCCAAACTGGTTCTTACAGCACTTCAGAGGCTGACTTTAAGGCAGGAACACAACCTTTATGCTTGACAGCTCAGAACCTCTCCCTTGGCACCTTTGTTGTGGTACTTTGCCTCTTATGAACCTCCTTCCCCCTAGGAAAACTTCTTTGCTGACTCAGAAATCTGCTTGTCCTAAAAGGAGTTTTAGCCTATGAATAGAAAGATTGGCATTAAAGTGGCAGGCAGTAAAAGTCAACTAGACTAAAAATAAATGCCCTTGGTGGACCCAGAGGTGCCAAAACAAACAGACGGAAGAAATTCCAGCAGGTGATAACACCTATATGCTCAAGTAATGAGGAAGGGCACGAGAGATGTAAGTGCTTGGTCCTGGTGGCCCCAGCAGTGTGGCAGCATGAGCCCCTCTGTGCAGGTTGAAGTACACTCTGAGCCTGATCCTCAGAGACACAGTCTCTATATTCTGGGCATGCATGTTGGAGCACTCCTGCCATGGTGCTGCTCAGAGCCCAGCAGGGAAATTTGTAGCCCATCTTGAAGGCTCGGTATGTACTGTAAGGTCTGTGCAGTTTTTTTACTGAAGCTTACATATTGTTCTCCCATATTAACCCTTGCAGGGACAATTAGACAACAGCAGGCTGACTTCCATATGCATTAAAAACCCTGAGTTTCTTGGAGCCAGTGAACTGCCAACATGTCTGGGTAGCAACGTTAACAATTTAGGTAAGCAAGGCTCCTGGGACATGGGCGCCTTGACATAAGTTTGCGTAGTCTGATTCCATCTCTATAAGTGACAGTAAAAGTGAGTAATTCTTCGACACTTTGGGAATTCATTCATTACAAATTTAAATAGCCACATAAATAAGTAGGCACAAGTGACTTCCAACCCCTTGACCCAAAGAAACAGAAGTATTCATTCTAAATATCACAGCTAGAAGAAAGCTAGACAGTTTAATTTCTTAGAGCAATAGAACCCTTTTCTAATTCTTACATAGAAATCTAATATTCGAAAGAAAGCCTTCTTGGTGGAGACAGGTAGAATACACAGGGCCCCTGCTGTTATGGCCTTTCCCCTCCACTTCACCCACCCCTTTGGCCATAAGCCATTCATGTGAAACCCCATGGCTTTGAGGAACCTGTTAAAAATTGCATTTTACCCCGATTTCTCACCTTTCTGAGCAGGCAGACCCTGGGATAAGTACCTAGCGCTTCTACTTCCAAGGTTATTTTTTGAGGTGTTATCGGCTTTAGCTTAATCTAAGTATTAAAAGAACTTCAGGTGTAGATGATTTCAAGCTCAACTTGTTCGCTTTATGAAAGCATAATACCGAACCCGAGACTTAACTTTCATGGATGGAAATAGACTACAGGTCCACAATCCTGTAATCCCAAAAGCTTCGGGAACCAAAAGCTCCTTAACTCATGTGGTGCTCTCCATTCTGGAACTGTGTACAGCCGCAGTCCCGGTTGAGCACTAGAGGTGGAAAGGCAGAACGTTTTTAAAACTTGAACAGAAAACTTAAAGTGTTGTGGTTAGATGACTGTGGGCTCAGCATTCGATTTAGTGTCTGAGTTCTCCTGCTCTGCAAGAAGCAGAGAACTAAACAAAACTAGGGAGCGTTTTCTGCCCAGCAGCAATCTCTCAAACCAAAGTGCTTAGGAAACTAGGAAACGAAGAGGCATAGCCGTAAAGCTTAAGGTCTTTATTTGCCTCTCTTTAAAGGGTCCTTTATAAAGCCAGCTTCCCTTCCCACCCCCACTCCCATCTCGCTCTTTTCAGCAAGCAGGGATGTTTTTGTGGCACATTGCACTCCTAACGCCAGTTGCTCCTCTGATGGAGCGTCTGCCTGTGGCGGCAAAACACAGCTTTATGACAATCAGGCAGAAGCTTGGGTGAGGTGGAAATATCGGGGATGAGAAAAGGTAGAAATGAAACTCCTTTTTGTCTTAGGATATTTTCTCAGTAGAAAATGCTATGTCTGTCCTGAGCCTACTCAATATAGACTCTTGAGGCAGAGTTGCCAGGATTTTAATACAGTTTATTACTGTTGATAGCTTGTATGCTACAGCTAAATCCAAAGACCCTCTTCAAGGTGATAACGGACTAAATATCAGCCTTAGGAAGCTGTATGCCCGTATTTAATCCCAGGCCAGTTTGGGTGTTTATAACATCTACAGCTTGAAAACTCATTTTGAAGGAGGTCTTCTTTCGGGTACCTAACCCTGAAGTGAAAAACCATCATTTGACATCTATGTTTAGGTCCCCATCCAAGTCCGATTACAAGTTTCCTGTTTTGGCTATGTAGATATCAATGTTTTTGTCTCATTTTGACTTAACAACCTTTGGTAACTAAAACCTTTAAAAAATTCAGAGCCTTTCAGCCTTCACTGTATCCTCACTGCAACCTATTTTTCCCCCAAGTATATTTATACCTCTGTTCTCTGACTGCAAATTGTTCCTTTTCTGCTTTTTCTAGTAAAGTACTCAAAGAAGATTCTTACCACTCTCACCATCCTCAAAAGTAGTAAGGTTATAGAACTACAGCAAATGGCCCCTAGAACATGTCCCCCCAGCACTGAGACTATGGGGACTATATTGAGAACCCAGTGGCAATGGGGCAGGGGAAGGAAGCAGCTAGGTACCTCATACTGGGTTTAGCAGCATAAAAATGAACAGGTGATGCTTTCTGACAACAATCTCCTCTTCCCTCTTGTTCCCCTTCTAAATCCCTAGTATCTTACAACCAATAAAATACTGGTAAGTGGAATGAATAAGTATTATGAAATGTAGATAAGAAGTGTCATTCAACCATACTGCTTTGTAGATGGATCCTGGTTTAACTAGACTCTTAAGAACAGAGTGGTCTTAATAGATACAGTTTTTAAAGCAATATATTTAATATGTAAGAATGTAACCAGCCACACCCATAGGTAATCTTGACTTGGGCCAAATTTTGATCTCCCAGCGAATTAGTCACAAAGCACAAAATGCTCCTAGACAACAGGGAGGAGCTGAGACTAAGGAGACCAACTAGAGTATTGTGTGCATAACACAAGCGTTCCAGTCTGTGCTTGTCGCTGTAGTATCAGTTCTTATGCCAGCATGCACAGCTGCAAATGCTGAAAGGTGGCAGGAAATCGGAAGGCTTTCTGCTTGGAAACCTTCCCTAAGTAGTCTTCGCGAACTATATGATTCCACTGGTTTTCTGAAATATTTGCAGCATATTTGCTTTAAGTGACCAGATCTGTACCGTTTTTTAGAGATCACATCCTCCAAAAGGACAGAACTGCTAATGATAGGAGTCACCTGAATATTAGTTGTCCTGTGCCAGGCAAAAATCTAAGTGCCCTACTTACAAGTCTTAGTTCATACCGTTATGTGAATTAAGTATCCGTACATTCAGCATAGGAAAAATGAGCTTCAGAGAAATAGAATCCAGGTCTGTGGCACTACCTCACTTTCCTTTTCTCTCATTGCTAAATTAGAAATGATCTCCCTTTGCCTCTTAACTATACTGTCTTGTTACTTTTATCTTATCTTGGAGCTGTTTTGTAAATATGTGTTTTTTGCAATTAGACTTCAGTTTCTGAGATGAAGAACCATATATTAAACCCCTGTTTTTACCCTCTTCTTGCTGCCCTTTCTAAATCTCCTTTACTTTGCTTATAATAGGAACATTATTCATGAACAGAAGTATGGATGTGGGCAAGAAATGCCATTAAAGGATTAGCATTTGGCTGTGTGATTGTAGCCACCCAAATGGCTTAAACAAATGAGAGAAATGAGCCCGGGGGCAGATGATACCCCTTGCGGTGTCTGGACAATCCAGGTTCCTTCTGTCTTGGTCTGGCTTCATTTGCTCAAGATCACTATTCCAGCCCCCATACCCAGTTTTCAGGAAACAGAAAGGAATAAAGGGAAGGAAAATGGATCCTCTGTCGTTTTAATGTCTCATAAAAGCCATGTATACCATTTCCATTTCGTTAGCCAGAACTTAGTCCCTTGGCTATGCCTCACCGCAAGAGAGGCTGGGCAATCTAGTGTTTTGTCTCAGCATGTGCCCAGCTAAGAAGTCAGTTACTGTCAGTCACTGCCCCAAGACCCACCCAACTCTGGCCCCTAGAACATTGCGGCCTGCTGAGTCTGCAGCTATCCTTCCGAGAGAGCCCCTGTCCATGGGTTTTGGGTAACTTGCATCTCTAACTTACCACCCTTCTATCATTGCTTTGCTTAGTGTTCCCTTCTGATTCTAGGGAGAAAAGCCAAATGTGAAGCCTCCCAATTCCAGTGCACGAACGGCCGCTGCATTACTCTGTTGTGGAAATGTGACGGGGACGAAGACTGTGTTGATGGCAGTGACGAAAAGAACTGTGGTAAGTAAGGAGTTTGATGATCTCACTTGCCATCTCATTTAGACTTACGCGTTTTATTAAAATGGGATGATGTTATCTTAGTTTCTACAAATGTATTGAGATTTTGAAAATAAAATCTACTCCTAACAATTGCTTTGAACCAGAGTCCAAAGAATCTGAACTTCCCTGTCTAAATGAATATAATGGAATATTTAACATGGGGTTATCAACTTGAATATGGAGTGTTGAAAATAGGTTGCATTTCCTCTTAAATGACAGGCCCCAGTTTATCTTAGATCAGGCAAACGTGGTATAGGAGTCTGGGGGAAGGGAGAAGAGGACCAAAAATAAAGGCAGACAGAAGATTGCTTAGAAGCGACTTTTTTTTTTTTTTTCGGTTCTCAAATGGCTCTGATCCCAGGAAAGAAAGCAAGCCATGGACATGAGGAAATCCCATAAAGTTATAGGGGGTTAATTAACCCCTGACATAGAAACTACAAGCCAGCACAGATTGAAGATCAGATAAGGGTTCTTTTTTAATTCTCTGCCTACAATAGTTGCTAATGCTAAAGCATTAGCAGGGCGGAAGACATTCTCTCCCCAAGAGAATGGGGATATAACATCATACCCATCAATCAGCAACTATCAAAAGATCATTGTGAGAAATGCCTGTGTATGCACTTCTCATGTCAAGCCAGAACAGCTGAGAAGTACATGTCAAGCTCACATTTAGGTACCTTGAATGCATGCTGCAGTTAGCATATTTATGGTCCCTTTTTTCAATATTGTGTGTGACTATGGGTGCTAGTGTTAGTAACCTTTTAAAAGATGCTGTATGAAGATGTTCACTACACAAACTAGAAATACAGAAGAAAAGTAGGAGCTAAATGTAGGTTTCATCAACTGTCATCTTGTTACGGCCTTCGCTACCTCTTCATGCATCGTTAACTGAGATATTGTAGAGTAAACATCATGGCAGACATTGTCGTATGCTTGATGTCTCTGAGCAGTGTCACAAGTGTTTTCATGCTAATATGCAGATCAATAGCTTCTTTGGAAGCATAGAAAGTCCATTCTGCAGTCTCAAGGAAGAAACTTATATCCGGTCTCAGGACCAAGAAGAGTTCTCCTGTGTAACGCTTTTCCATCATTTGCATTTTAACTCTAAGATTTTAATCTACTCCACAAGAGATTGAGTTCCATGCTATTTCTAGGTTACCTAGGTAATTTAGTTCTCTCACTAAATATCTCCCTTGAAAGTCCTCACTCTTGTCAACTGTTCTCTTGGTATAAGTAGCAATTTTTCCCCTATTCTAAACCACATATTTGGCAAAACCCATTGCTTTTTCTTAAAAAGTAATTATTCTGTTGATGTTGTTGAAGTCTTCTTTTACCATCTGACTAAATCTGTAGGAACTGACCTAGGTCATCTTAGGACATAATCACTGGCTTTTCCTAAAATAGTCTTTTATAAATACCCTCTACTACCAACATGGTAGGAGGGTTTGGAAGAGGGAAGGATATAGATGTATGTTTAATTGAGATTATTTGAGGTGGGAAAAATTAAATACATTCTTAGCCAGAATTTGTCTCTGCCTCCCAGGCATGGGAAAGTAAAGGAGGAAAGTAGAAGCTTGACTCCGGAAAGCTCTGAACGCTTACTTGGAGATGTTCCTTTATAGAAGAGAAAAGTTATAAAATTACTTAAAACTTCCAAAGCCACCTCCTAGTTTTCCTGTCTAATCTCTGGATATGGAACTTGGCTATAATTTTCAGCAGGGCTCTTTATTTCAAACATGCCAACTAGCATATTGAGTCAATGTGGCCTTAGATGTGCTTCCGTTGGTCCCATTAACTCATTCTTTTGTGTTAGTCTGAGAGGATTAATCAGTAACTTAAATACTCTAAGTATGTAACTGCTAATTCTCTTCCTCAGTGTCACATCTAAATGTCTATCCCTCTCTCAAGGCTCATCTCAAATATCCTTTCTTTACCCTCCTAGTCTGTGATCAGAATGAAGAGAGAGAACTCTATGGCAATTTGTCCCTATTTATCTTTTGCTCACTTTGTTATACAGCCAGTCTTTCATATCCTCATGACATTTTCTACTTCTTAAAATCATCTGGTCTCTTTACAACCATTTCCCTACTCCTTTCGTTGTAACTTCTGAAGAATATCATAGATTGAATTAACCCCTGCAGATTCTCTGGCCTCTTCCTCCATGCTCGGGAGAATGGGCCTTAGATAGCACTTAATTCATTAGCACTGGGATTTGACTATTTTGGTGATTTCAGAAACAGGTGTGAATCTAAAAGTTGACATGACCTTTCTTGTTTCCTTGGCTATGCAATTCAAGGACATGAATAACATTTTTGGATCATCATAATTTGTTAACCTATCTTGAATTCTAGAAATTAACTATAATCACTATCTCCCCACTTTAAAATATCTAAGGCTAAACCAGAGTGGTCCAAGGGTGATCTCTAACCTCTGAGAGTTCTCACTAGCTTAAACTCTTGACTTGATGCAGTCCCTTTCAAATTTTCAGCAAATTGCAGACTTTTAGCTGATTTACCATCACAGAATAACTGTTAGAGAGGAATGTTTTAAAATGGAAATTCAGGTAGGAAATATGGGCACATAGGAACAAAGAATATAGTCCAACAAGGATAAACCTAGGCTATACTGTGTGGCTATTTTATCAAGACTTTTCCTACTCTCAGATTCCTTTATGAGTAGGGTGACCAGGCTTCTTGGTTTGCTTAGGACAGTCCTGGTTTATGCTTATCTTCTTCGTATAATTAGCAGTGTCCCCTTTCTATTGAGACTGTCCCTATTTGGACAACAAATTGCATGGTAACCCTAAGTATAGAGGAGATGGCCTGCCCTAGGAAGAGACCTTGCCTTAGGCTTTTTTAAAACTAGCAGTAAGTTACGGATATTAGCACTGGCAGCTTCAATAACTTTTAGCTGATTGATGTTAGCCCACCCCTTGGCTGGAAAAGCTAAAATCTTTTCTTGAATTCTAAATATGACCTCTCTTGTTACACTGTTTTGAGTTTTCTTTCCTTCCTACTAGATAAGTTCCTTTGCCCCAGAAAATGAGTAGGGGTGACAATATTCAGTATTGGGGCTTGGCCTTCTATCTACATATACTGTTAAGAGATGCCACTAGAACAGTGTCTTAGTTCAGAATGCTATAACAAAAACCATAGACTGGGTGGTTTAAACAACAGAAATTTATTTCTCTCAGCTCTCGGGACTGGGAAGTCTAAGATCAAGGTGCCAGCAGAGTTGATGTCTGGTGAGGGCTCTCTTTCTGGTTTGCAAGTGGCCACCTTCTCACTGTGTCCTCACGTGGTGGAGAACAGAGAAGGAAAGCAAGCTCGTCTTTCTTTTTATAAGGGCACTAATCCCATTCACGAGGGCTCCACCCTTGTGACATAATTACCTCCCAAAGGCCCCACCTCTTAATACCATCCACATTAGGGGTTGGGATTTCAAGACATAAATTTTGGGCAGGTACAAATATTCAGACCATAGCAAACAGTTCTACTGTGATCCAGTCACAAAATGGAATGTTTGGTTGTTAAACTTATGAAGTAGTTAAGTGACTTAGAAAAAAACACATGGGCCAGGTGTGGTGGCTCACGCCTGTAATCCTAGCACTCTGAGAGGCCGAGGCTGGTGGATCGCTCGAGGTTAGGAGTTCCAGAGCAGCCTGAGCAATAACAAGACCCTGTCTCTACTAAAAGTAGAAAGAAATTAGCTGGACAACTAAAAATATATAGAAAAAATTAGCCGGGCATGGTGGGACATGTCTGTAGTCCCAGCTACTCGGGAGGCTGAGGCAGAAGGACTGATCGAGCCCAGGAGTTTGAGGTTGCTGTGAGCTATGATGACGCCATGGCACTCTAGCCTGGGCAACAGAGCAAGACTCTGTCTCAAAAAAAAAAAAAAAAAAAAAAAAAAAAAAAAA
>RJWJ010014766.1:0-37364 GCA_004363605.1 Indri indri | reverse complement strand
AAAATAGAAAAAATTAGCAGGGTGTGGTGGTGCATGCCTGTAGTCCCAGCTATTCATGAGGCTGAGGCAGGAGGATTGCTTCAGCCCAGGAGTTTGAGGTTTTTGAGCTAGGCTGACGCCCATGGCATTCTAGCCCAGGCAACAGGGCTGGACTCTGTCTCGAAAAAAAAAAAAAAAAGGCTTGGAATGTTTTAAATTAAGGTAAAGAAGTCTGTTTGTAAGATACAAGCTATAATATACAGACTCAGGTGATCTATTAAGGAAAATGATGGCCTGCAGGTGATTTAACCTTTGCCCTGCAGGGCCTTAGGTTCTGTTAATAATTTAGTACCTTACTGTCCAAGGTGTGTTCTTCCTCCCTTCCCTTCTTGGCCAGGAACTCAGTGTTAAGGTTTTTCTGAAATCCCCGAGGCCAAGAAGTGTTCCATGGGGGTTGGGGGTAGAGGCAGTTAAGATTTTAAGTTCACATTTTATTGAATTTGTTGTTTTTGCATTAACTTTTTAACTCATTTTTGCTCTCCATTTTTGTTTGAGATATTGTGCTCAAAGGCAGCCTCGTTTAATCTATCTACAAATCTGATGAGAGAAGTATTATCAACTGCATTTTACAGGTGAAGAAACTAAGGCAAAGCAACTCTGAGCTAATCACAGTGCAAGTAAATGTCAGAATTCAAACACCAGAATTCAAACCCTGGCCTATCTTTTGCAGTGTCCTTGCTGTTAATCACTGATTTACACTGTACAATGATTAACAAGTGTGGGTTTCAGTTTCTTCATCAATAAGAAGGATTGGAGCAGACAATTTTTAAAATGATTTCTTAAATCCTTTGATGCCAGATAATCTTCAAATGCCTCAGTGAATAGACACTAAGAATGGAGAATTATTGAGGCATTTAAAACTAAAGTGACTCTTGGCTGTATCACTTTAAAGAAAAAAAATACATGTGTGAATATGTATATACAAAATCTCAATAGAGAATATACTTGAAGGGATATAATTTTAGCTGAAGTAAATGACAACAAATTTCTTTGTTTTAAAGCTTATGTGTTCTAATGCTTTTAAAGCATTCATTATAGTTTTGTATCATTTTGGCATTCTTTATTCTCCTAAGAAAAGTACCTAAGAATCACCTTAAGGCCTACTTTAAAAATTGGATTCTTGGGTCATGTTCCCAAAGATTCTTATTTGGGAGGCCACACTGGGGCCCAGGAATTGAATTTTCCAATTACACCCAGGTGATCCTGTGTCTAGTGGTATGTTAGTGTTTTTATTTTATGGGTAGGCAGTGAGATATTTGGCGAATTATTTCTATGTACACCCAATCACTTAGCTACGCAGTGATTAAAACTTAGAAATCCTTAAAACCTAGTTAATTAGTTGGTTTGCTGACCTAACTCCATCAGTTCAGGCCACTACTATTTGGGTATTTATTTATTTATATATATATATATATATATATATATATATATGGAGAGAGAGAGAGAGAGAGAGAGAGAGAGAGAGAGTGTGAGAGAGTGTCTTGCTGTGTCACCCAGGCTGGAGTATAGTGGTATAATCATAGCTCACTGTAGCCTCAAACTCTTGGGCTCAAGCGATCCTCCTGCCTCTTTGGGATTACAGGCCTACTATTGTTTTAAAATTGCAAACTTTCTAAGCTAAGAGATGCTTTTGGGAAAAAGGAAAAAAAAAAGAGAGAAAACTCACTCTCTCGAGAATGGATTTCAAAATTGTGATTTTTAAATCGGGGAGCACTTTAGTTAGGGCCTGTTCATAAGCTTGGGGAATTGGCATGGATTATAACTACTTAGTGAAGAGTTTGCTGCCCTGAAATATGACCACACTGGCATTTTTTTGCATTAATGATTGCTAAGGACAACTTTTTCTGTTTGAACATGCTTTCACCTGGAGTTGACAGTGGCTTGCGTGCTTGTGTTCCAGGCTGAGCAGCTTGGGCTGTCGGGTGCAGACAGCGGTGAGGACACTTCACAGTCGGTGTCAGGAAGGGGTGTGAACGTGAGTACTAACACCCCAGCAGGTGCTTCTGCTAACCGATTGGAACTTCTCTCTGCTTTGTACGACCTTCCGCATCATGAAATTACAGATTAGTTTAGTTTGTTGTAGTCTAGATAGATTCAAAAGCTGCATAGAGCTTCTCTTTTAGTTGACCATACTACTTCCACAATATGTGGAATATTTTAGTTTCTATTAATACTTTTCTCTTTACCAGTAAACAACCTATGCTCTTGCATTTCACAGTGGGCACATACAAAGTTTCTCTATAGTTTTAAATACTTGAAAAAATGTAATTCATGACATCTTATAAATATTAACATTTTAAATGTATCTAATGTTGGATATTTACCATCACTTTTTAAAAATTATATGGGCAAACTCTTCTATATCAGTAAGAAATTTTGTATTATCACTGTTTTTCTTGATTTCACATTTCCATGCCAGTCCCCATATAAAATTCTATTCTATTCAATATATATTTTATGTTTGAAAGTCTTTAATAAAGACTTGAAATAAAATATATAAAATAAAAATATCTCTCTAAATTATATTTTTTAATTTCATGCGATCATAAAGCTGTGAGTAGAAAAATATTCTTCTGGGCTGAATTGTCATAACAATTGCAAAATAAATCAAAACAGTATAAATATATTGTAACTGTTGACATATAATTGTTAAATATGAAAAATAAATTTTTCTTGAAAAGACATTTTTAATAAGATGAAAGGCAATTTTTTTCATTTATTCCATGTATTCATTGATGAACATGATACATTAACAAAACTGGAAAAGCTTTGACATTAACTCCCTGTCTTTTGCCATTTTTATTGAAGTAAGCTCCCAGGAAATATTTTACGTGAATAGCATATGAGGATGGAAAATTATTTGTAGTTTTTCTGGATAACATGTCAAAAATCACAGTGATCTATCATTAAAAATTATTCTGAATGATCTTTTATGCAGATAAAGGATCTTACCTAATTAAATTATCTTTCAAATTTGTCAGTGGCCAAAATTTGGGAGCCATCTGACTTGCGAGTGATTTGTTACTTAGTCACATTGAGGTTATTGACTTCGGGAGGTATAAAAAATAAATGCTATATTAAGATTTATCAAATGACAATTATTAATACTACTCTTTTGCTCATAGGGGGTTTGGCAATGACTTTTTAAAAAAGTTTTTTTAAGTTTTGTTTTTAATTTATACTTAATTGTATGTATTTATGGGGTACAGTGTGATGTTTGAATACATATATACATATACCCAAATCAGGGTAATTAGCAAATCCATCACCTCAAACTTGATTTCTTTGTGGTGAAAAAATTTAGAATTCTCTCTTCTAGCTATGTGGAAATATACAACACATTATTGTTAGCTGTAGTCACCCTACTGTGCAATGGAACACCAGATCTTTTCCTGCTATCTAACTGTAACATCGTACCCATTGACCAGCCTCTTCCCACTCCCAGGCCCTGGTAACCACTCTTCTACTCTTTACTTCTGTGACGTCCACTTTTTTAGATTTCACATATGAGATCATGCAGTGTTTGTCTATGTCTTGCTTATTTCACTTATAGTCATGTCCTCCAGGTACATCCATGCTGTCACAAATGACACGATTTCTTTCTTTTTAAAAGGCTGAATAATATTCTGTTGTGTATATATGCCACAATGTCATTCAGGTTTTGTTTTAGGGTTAAGTAAGTTGATTATAAAATTTACTTGGAAAAATAAGCAAGACTAGCCAGGAAAACACCGATAAGCATGAGGGGTGGGTAAGCCTTACTAGTTTTTAAAATAGATTTTAACACCTGTGTAATTAAAACAAATAGGTAGCTTAATAAAGGAAAGTAGAACATCTAGAGCTAATTGCATATGGAAATATGGTATACAATATAGTCAACATGGCCAACCAGTGGAGAGAAATAAACTTGTAAGTGGAGTTGGAATCACTGAATAGCCCTAAAGAAAAAGATAAAATTGTATATATTTTCACAGTGTACACTAGGAAAACAATAACATGGATCAGAAATCTAAATGTACAAATGGAGACCATGCAAGTACTAGTGGAAAATAGGAATGAATTCATCTATAAACTGAGAGTGGAGAATACTTTCCTGTGACTCAAAATCCACATATGATAAGGGAACATTGATAAAGTTGACTTTAGGGAAAACAGAAAAATTTGACTTCAGGAAAAACAAAAATCCCTCTTGAAAAGGAAGGAAAGAAAGACAACTTACTCATAATGAGAAATGTAAGTTAAACCTATAATATAAGCTTCTATTTAGCATCTGTTAGATTGGCAAAAACCCAAAAGTTTGTCAGTACACCCTTTTCACTAAGCTGTGGTGCCCTTTGCGTTGCTAAGCAAAATGCAAAATGCTACATTTATGGTGGGAAATTTGACAGTATCTAGCCAAATTATACAAGCATTTGCTCTTTGACCCAGAAATCTTACTTTTAGAAATCTGTCACTGGCAAAACTATAAAATGATTCACGTGCAATAAAAATGATTTATTGCAGCATTATTCCTAACAGCAAGCAATGAAAGCAACCACACGCCCATCAGTAGGAGACTGGCAAATGAAACCAATGCACAGCCACATGATTGAATGCTATGAAGCTGTCAAAGGGAAGGAAGAAGTTTGTTGTGCACTGTTATGGAGTATTTGCTAGGGTGTATTTTTTCCATTTTTAAAAATTAATAGTGACTTTTACTATAAATCGAAGCCAATAAATGAAACTTCAATATGATAGGTTTATAACTGGCTTAGAAATAAGAATTACTGGGTTTCAAGCCCTAAGCAGGGCAGGGCTTAGTAAAATAATGATGGCTGCTCCTATCCGTTCCAGGCACTGTGCTGAGTTATGTGCTCTCATTTTGTCTTCCTTATATAGACACAGAAAATTTCCAACCTCCAGAGGTCAATTGCTAGATCACATTTGTTGATGTCTGTTTATTTATGTTTGATATGATCCTCTATTCCATCAAGCCATATTGGTGATACAGTTTTTCTTAAGGGCACTCTGACACTGTTTTTAAATATTTCCCCAAGCCTCTGACTTCTTTCTGGTCTGCACATTTTGATGCCAGTGCTTCCTTAATCTTACCAGAAGGTCCATGGAAACGCCTTAGCAGGCGATGAGTCACACTTTTTTCTTGTTGCTTTGAACGTCCTCTACTTTGAAGGATTTGGCAGTTATGCCTTCCCGTGGTGGCTCTGGGTGGGCTGTGAGCGGCACTACTTTTGTGTGGAACACCCAGTGATAACGTGTAACCCAGCTCAGTCTCCTGTGAATTTCTTCCTTCCTTAGGTCCCTTAGTGCTGGGTGTTGCTTTACAAGAAAACGGGAGGATGAGTATGTGCCGCCCTGGTGCTCCCTCTGCTGGCCGCGTCTGTGCCTTGTGCAAAGGCGGCTCTGTCTGAGGCCCAAGTCCTAGTGGAATCTCTGAGGAGCACAGAGCCCCAGGTGTTAGCTGGTGGAGGCTGAGTGCAGGTCTAAGCCACTGGGGTGTGAAGGCTGAGCTTTCCATTCCCACCCAGCATGTGGAACCGGTCTGTCCGCACTTTCCTTATCTAACCAGTGTCCACCTGGTAGGTGCGTCGTAAGGGGTAGCGATGACGTAGCTCACCTTACACCCAGAGCGAGCGTTCTGAAACTGAGTAACCTTGGCCAGAACTTTACTAGGATGTGTGCAGATATTATTTATTATTTTTTCTTGAGAAAATTTAAGTAGTTCACCATGTCTATAACCTAAAGAGTCTGTGAGAATAGATTTTTATTTTTAAAAAATGTATCCTGATGTAGCTAGCTGGTCAACATAATTTGACCTAGCCTAGAGGAGTTAGTTTCATGGAAACTGAAGTTGACTCTATTCCAAGATATATCTTCATTTTGTTAATCAGAAGATGCTTGAATCATTGTGTATATATTCACCTTTCAAATGATTTCAGGTAGTTTTCTTGGAATTACATTTTCCAGGAAACTCTTCCTTATTTATTTATCCATGAAGGGCAGTGTGCCTCAGGATTGTGAGCTGGGCTGCCTCGGCCATCCTCTGGGGCTCTGGCTTCGTGGAGGACATGGCCAGTGTCTGTTTTCCTCAAACTCAGCCTGCGGACTGTCACAGCACGGCGCAGACTATACTGCAGTCACCTCACCCCATACGTCTGAACCCGGAGTCTCAGAGGTCGCGTGGTCTGTCAGGAGTGCTTATTTAGTCTCTGTCTCCTAAGTTACAGGAACAGGAGTTACAAGCTGTGCACATTCATGCGATGAGGTATCAGAGTTAATTTGTCATTCAGCACCAAAGATGCAAAAAACAAAACAAAACAAAAACCAACCAACCAACCGAAAACATGTGTGTGTCAGGCTGATAAAGTGAACGTTCTGATGTAGACGTGGCGTGACCCAAGTTCTAATCTTGGTTCTGTCATTCACTGTGGCACTTTGGGCAGTCATACTACACCTTTCTCTGTAGAATGAACTGCTCAAAGTAACTAACTTTGTATGGGCCCTGCCCCTTGGTTAAAAAAAGAAAAAAGGCAAATTCTATATATTTGATCAATCTAAAGTTTACTAATATGTGCTTTATCAGATACCATTGCATTGCTTGCTACCATAAACTTAAAGTCTTTTGGTGAATTTTTTTTTTTTTTTTTTTTAAATAACCGCCTCAAAAAACAAACAAACGAAAAAACTTTCTGGAGACATTTTGTCTGTTTGTCCTGTTCAGGCAGTGAGGGAAATAGTTGGTCATCATGGTATTGGCTTCTCAGGGATGGAGGGAGTCCCTCACTGTGTTTTGAAGTGATTTGCATATCAAAAACCCTAATAAAGTTTCTGGAATCCAAGCTGAAGTGTTCCCCACAGAGTATCTAGCTCTGATGGAGGCTGCTGCAGCCCTGGGGTCAGACATCCAGGAGCCCAGAAATTTACAGGAAAGCCCGCCAGTATAATGACACTTTCATAAAAGGTTATCAAACACGACACTGTAAGGAAATTCCATAATTTTAGCTGGACAGGGCCCATGCTTACCAGAGGGCCTGCATGTCTACCCAGCTGGCGCAGGTCTCTGGGAGACACAGAGAATTTGAAACTGCCGTGGAGAAGCGTGTATGGCGCTGGCTCCACCACAGGGTGGCAGTGTCATCACAGGCGTGGCAAATCCCAACGCAACTGGATCATCCTGGCCTGGAAAAGCTCAAATCCGTTCTTTTTGGAATGTTCACAAATCGAGAACAGGAAAATATGTCCCAAGGGCTAAGCCACACACTTGTGATGTAGAACTAATTTTTGTTATAAGTCAATTTTGTGGAGATTTATAAAAGTGTTTTATATCTGAAATTATAAAATAAATAGCATATGGCAAATTTAAAGAGTGGAGTAGGAGAATCACCTGGAATGCTTACAGGCTAATGGTGTTTCTTGTCACTTTGGGTGTGCTCTTGAGCCTTTATCAGTATGTGCTTCCGTACTTGATGTAATGACAGCTAAGATAGAGTTTTGCGTGTTTTTTTTTTTTTTTCATTTAGCATCATGTCATTTGCAATTCGCCCGGGTCTCTTCATAGTTCTTTTAAAGGCTGCATGATTTTCCATGAAAAGGGGAAGTGTGGCCTTGTTTTTGTTTGCTCGAATTTGGATTCTGCCTTAATCACGTACAGCTCTGTGACTTCTAGAGCCTTGTCTCCCCTGTGTGTACAGTGGGCTCGTGGTCACCCACCCAGGGTTCTCGTGGGGCTGCGGGGAGAGTGGATGCGTGCCAAGCACAGGGAGGGCTCTCAGCACTTGGTAAGGGTTGCATCTCTGCCCCAGTACGTGTTGCTTCTTTTTTCTGGTATAAATAATGTGAGGGTTACCTTTATCCCAAAAGCCTATTATCATTTGGGAGGTTTTTCTTTATGAAAGAGACCTGCAAAGGTATTAGTGAATGAAAAGGTGTCACAATTTTATGACATTACCATACCATTTCCCTGAATAACTGTGCCAACCAGCAACAAACAACAGCACATCATTATGGCCCATCAATTCTCTGTTTCTGATCTAGCGCCTTGCATTTAACACTCCTATCAAATGGTGGAAAGTGAGTTGGATTTAATATGTAATTTAGAAAAATTATCCTAAGTTTTCTTGCATACAAGTTTTGCCATTAAAAGTAGTTTTTAAAATATTCATGGCGTATGCTCTATAACCCAAACCTGGAAACTATCAGAGGAGGGTTTTGTTTTTAAAGATTTGGTGATTTTTTTCCCCAAAGCAGTTGATTTTTATAATGGGAATAATATAAGTAGGGCCTGACAAGTTGATCAACAGTGCCTAATGCCAGTACTGGTTCTTAGACTGAAAATAAGAAATGCAGATTTTTAATCTCTTGCCTGAAAATGTGATGTTTGTAGGGATATTGGGAGTAGAACATGTTTCTTTCAAATACTGATTTTTTGATGTTCATTTAAAACATGAGTATCTATTATTTCTAATGTCCGAATTTCCTTTATGGCCTTCTCCCTGCCCTTTGACAGACAAGTATAAAACTGTAAACTTTCACTTGCCTGCATGTGGAGTGCTTTAAGTTGTTTTGGGGGTGGGGGGTGTAGTGGGGGGACAAGATACAGAGCTCTCAGCCCCTGGCATCTTTCCTGTCTGAGAAGTGGCAGCTCTGCCATCAGCTGCAGAGGCTGAGACCCTGGGGTTGGTTCTCTCCCACTCCATCCGCACTCCATCGTCAAGTAGCCTCCGCCACCTTGGCGATGCCTCCGCAGCCTCCTTCTGATCTGCTCTGGTCCTGCCTGTTCCCTTGGCCGCGGGGGTGGGGCTGATGGGAGGCGCATCCTGGCTCGCTGTGGCCGCCTGGCTTCCTGTGCCCCGAGAGGGCTCCGGGGGCGGCCCCTGCAACCCTGCCTCTCCCCACAGTGGCCTCCTCCATGCTTCTAGACACACTTTCTTGTTTCTTGGTCCAGATTGTTAGAAAAGGGAATGGGTGGTGAGGCGTGGCGTCCCTGCACTGTGGCTGTCCTCTGGATGTGTCCTTTCAGGTTTTTATGGCATCCTCCCTCCACACTGTCTCGCAACATTCGCCCATCGCCCAAGCCCCTGGCTGCCTTGTACCAGCCTCTGGCCACATTTCCACATCCTGCCCCCAGGATGTCCAGAGCCACACGCACAAGGCCAGCCGTCCGCGTCCCTGATGTTCCAGTGATCTCTCCATGGTAACAGATAAAAAATAGCACATTTCATTTAGAATGAGCTTTTTCTGCCTTTTGGCTCTCAGGCCGGCTTGCTTTTCCAGTTTCTCCTGGCCTCGTGGGGCAGAGTAGGGAGCCAGGGGATACGTCTGGGGCTGAGCTTGAATGCCGTGTTCTCTGAGCCCTGCGCCCGGGACTCACGGTGGCCCGTGCCCCAGCCTGGCCCCACCTTAGGGACTGGAACCCTCCTGAAGCCTCTGGTGCTCCCTTATTCTCTTCTTGCACCTGTGGCCTTTGCTCCCTTTTCCCAGCCCAAGTCATATTTTCTTGATTTCTCCATCTTAAACATGTCCCACGTAGAACCATAGTTCTTCCTTTTCCTTCCTGTCCAGCAGTGGTCACAGGCCGGGCTCTGCATGAGCGAGGGGGGCTGCTGGTCTCTACCCTGGGTCATCAGCCGCCCCCAGCCACGAGCTGCACACAGACTGCACCTGTTTCAAAAAGGAGGGTCCCTTTTCCTTTTCAAAATTTTTGCACAGTTGCAATTTCTAGTACATTGCAGAATAAAATAGTCACCTATCAATCATCTGCAAGTAACATGTTAATATTTAGCCAAACTTGTTTTCATATCTTTTTGTTAATTTCCTGAGAAACGTAGCAAGCACAGATGATGCTACATCTCTAACCCAGCGTAACCCATTCTTTCCTTCCTTCCTCAGGAGTAGCAACTCTTTCAAAGGTTTTCTATTTTAAGAAATATAGTGAAAGCGTGTATGTCTATAAACAATACATGTTATTTTTTTATGTTTTAACAATATATATAATGGTTTGTTTTATTTAATTGAAAAATATTGTATGTATTTATGGTATACAGCATGATCTGGTACACATTGTGAAATCAGTAAATCAAGCTAATTAACATATCCATTTGCTCACTGATTGTGTTGTGGCAACAACGTTTAGAATCTACTGTCTTAGCAATTTCCAAGTATACAATACGTTGTTATTAACAATAGTCACGATGCTGTACAATAAATAGATCTCATGAAGTCATGATTTATTTTCTAAAACCTGAATCTTGAATAGAATATGAATATGAATAGAATAGAATATGAATAGTTAATGTTGAAGGAAAAAAGTAGACAAGGACAGAAAGAAGGAAGAAGGAAAAAGAAAAGAAAGAGCAGAATGTCTCCTCTAAAATAACGAGTCACACAGTGAGCCCCTCCTCCCCTTCCTGCCCCCTGCCCCAACCCTGTGTCCCTCACTGGGCAAACTGAGTCTGTTCTGTAGGAGATGGCACTGGGGACACAGAGGAGCCAGGCCAAGCTCCTGCCCTCAGGAGAGACGCACACAAAGGAGCCCCTCGCCCAGCTACTCGGCCCCAAGTGCACAGGCATTGCCAGGGGCCTTGTTAAAATCCTGATTCAGGGGATCCAGGCAGGTGAGGCTGAAGCTGCGGAGAACCAAGGCCAGAGACCCTGGTGATGGGGTAGAGTCAGAGGAGCAGGTGACTGTCCTTGTGATAAAGGATGAGGAAGGTCTCTGCAGGGAAGGTTAAGCCTCAGGTAAGATTCAGACACTGGTGGGTCTCTCTCCGAGAGGGAACTCTGGCTGCAGGGGTGTCTGTGCTTCTCATTTAATTACAAAATAGTTTAAAGGGGAGAGGGAGGGGAAGGGTTAAGAATTAAAAGCTCCAGTTCTTCGGCAGCCCTAGTTTGTGATTTACAAATGCACCCTTAACTATTGTCCGTGGTGTGTGTGCACATATGTGTGTGCGTGTGTGTGCAGGCAGTTTTATGGACCTGCATTGGAAACATGTGTATCCATGTTTTCTTCTATTTCTGTTCTATCCAGAAATAGACTGAATAAATGACTTATTACTTCCTAATATTTGACCCTCAATCTGGGGTGAGAAGGATCAGAGAATTCTTTTATTTGCTTGGCTAGGAATGTTTGCTGCCCCAGATGATATGTTCTGGATCTATAATTACACAGCGAGTGTAACTCCTTTAAACCACAGCCTCCAATAAAGCCAAATACTTCTGGGTGACACTTCCTGCTGGGTGACCCCTCACCCCCGGGAATCTGATGTCTCATCTTGGAGGTGAAACTCAGATCAGCTTTCAGGAAGGGACATTTCAGAAGTGTTGGCACTGAGCTTCAGACTGAGATAATTTGATAAACTTGTACAGTAACTACTGCCTGTACATTATGGGAAGATAAAAAAGGAAGGAAAAATCAAGAAAAGTCAAAGGGTAAGAAAGGAATTATTTTGCCTTCCTGGCTTTAAAATAATATTTATTTGTTTTATGTGTGCGTGTGCATGTGTGAGTGTGTGTGTGTGTGTGTGTGTGTGTGTGTGTATACACATTTGGTTGAACTACAAAAATACCTATTTAATGATATTTCCTAAGTGGATTCTCTGTGATATTTATTTTCTTTTAGCACAGTAGAGTTCTATTCTATATTGTCTAAATGGTTTTCTAGCTTATAGGGAAAAAAATAAGCAAATCATAAATGCAGATGGTTGTGAAGCTTATTTCTTTGAAAATACAATCGTTTACAGAAAAAAAATGATTTAATTTGCATTTGAATTTCCTTGATCTCTCTCTTGGTATGCTATGAATCCCGTTTTCATGGGGATTGGCAGAAGTGAATGTTGGCATTTTCATTACTGAGGATGGAGGCTCTCGTCCATAGAAATCATTATAATGAGACCTAGAATAGATACTTCAGGTCAATTCTAAACAATTCAGATAGTATGACTTAAATATTACTAAGAAGATAATGTTCCTCTATTTAGATCCCATTAAGCGAAAGGTTTACTGATTTGGATCCAACTCTGTTTGACACATACTACCCCGTAGGTATCCAGCTTCTGAGTCGTCCTTATTTTGTGGTGAGGGGGGTTGACATCTGTAAAAATGAAGCAAAGGGTACATGACTTGTGTACTATGCACTGTGCAGACTTTTTTTTTATTACCAAATAAAACTTATTATTTTTCTAAATGTGTAGTGTATGACACTGGCAAAGAGTGGTTTCTAACACTCTTTCCCAGCATCTAAATTGTTCTGGCTGTGTCAAAAACCACCTCTGCCATTTCTTTTGGAGGTTGTTTTCTGATCTCAACACATTTGCAGCCTGGTTTTGTTGAAACATTGGAGTTAATTGGTGTAGAGAGGAGAAATGGCATTAAGCTTCATGAGGGCAGAGCCATTTACTGCTATTATCATTATTATTCCTGATGATAGCAGCTAGCACAGTACCTGGAAACGAGAGTAGGGAGCTCGTAAGTATTCCTTGCCTTATGAGAATGCATGCTTGCCGTGTTCAGAAGTACAGCCGATGAGAATTGATTTCTGGTGCAATATTTTAATACTTTATATCCCATGCCAAAGACAGACAGTTCCCTGTAGTATAAGCAAAGTAAGGTTACACAGAGAAAAAAGATCAATTAATGCTGAAGCATATAGCTCAGTTGCTCAACACTCTAAATTTTGATGTAGAGATTTTGAATGATGACTCATTCCCTCACTGGAAAGGAGAGAGTAGTATACTCAATTCATCCAGTGTTTTGGGGAAATTGTCAGTGCGTATTCACTTCCTCGAGCTGCCAGGTCCACACCTGTGGCTTGGGATTGGGACAACCTGCACAGGTGCCAGTCACCCCAGCCCCTAGTGACATCCACGACCCGGCCTGCTTCATGACGAGGACGCGGACTCTGCGACAGGAGCAGGCGTGTTCCGCGGCCCACTGAGAGTTGGGGCAGAGGCAGATGAGGGAGAAGCTTCGTTTTAAAGCTTTTACTGAGTCACAGTGACGTTGTTTTCTTGAAATTCAGTCATCCCTCAAATCAGGTTTTCCTGCCTCCTTTAGATACCACTTGCTCCCCTGGAACTGTGAGCAGCGCAGGCTGTGTGGCTCTCCCTGCCGCTGCCCAGGTGGTCTGTGCCAGTTTGGGCTCACAGCGCGTTGGTCTGTTCCTGCTCTCGTCAGATCCAGCAAGCAGCCTCTCAGACTTCCAAACGCTGTCACTGCTGTTCCTCCTCCAGCTTTCTTCCTACTTGGGCCTAATGTGCATGGAACTCAAGCTCCTTTGACTGGGCTACCATATTAGTAAGGGTGGGCTAAGGTGCAATAACAAGGAATCCCTCAAAAGTCAGAGGCTTGAATCAGAAGCTCTTGATTCCTCTCAGAGAACTTGCGAGTTTGCAGCCATCAGGGATACAGTCTCTCGCCTTTCGGCAGCCCCAGCTCCCGAGGTGACCATGGCCATCTGCCTCTCCACCGGCTAGAGGGGAGGTCCACAGAAGGACATGCCCGCGGAGGTTTCCTCAGGCCAGTGTGGAAGGTGCATGCATGTTACCTCCACTCCTGTTCTATTGGCGAGAACTTAAGGACGTGGCTACATACAGCTGCGGAAGAGCCTGGGAAATAAAAGCATTCAGCTGGCCCCCGTGCCACGGCACTGATACTAGAATCAAAGAAAGGGAGACTGGATGGCAGTCCCGACATCGCCCTTTAAGTGAGGCCAGAGACCCTGTGGCCTTCTCGCGACTCCTGTTTCCACTTTGTCATCCTCTCCTTGACGACAGGGAAGGGGAGGACCCACGGCGACAGTGTGCGCTCACTGCCTGTTCACAGCCTTGTTGCTCCTTACTTTGTACGAGAATATAGGTTTATCTGTGAGATTTCATGTAATTGAGCATGCTGGTAACCAAAAACAACAGCAACGATGAAGCCTTAGCAATTTTATTTTAATAACACATAGTCACAGATACCATGTCAGTAATGAAGTATTATCATACAAGTAAATTTGCAGATTATGTTTATGGTTGCTTTAGCATAAGAGTATGGATGATTTCATCTTATTTTTACTTTATTCCAGTAATTTTAAAATTATTTGCTAAACATATTAGACATATTTAATTATTAGCAATAATAATTAATTAGTAGCAATAAAGCAAAATTAACACTAATATATTATTAAGAAATAGGAGTCACAGCACTTCAAAGCCTTGGCCAACTTGTGTATGACGTCAGTGTGCTAATAAAAAGCATCATTTCTTTGTGTTTGGGAAGCGTCTCACCAGAGTGGGCACACATGTGATAAGATCTTTACAGTCCTCTGTGGCAGCCAAGACCCATAGAAGAGGGCAAAATTAGAATCAGAGTAAACTCTAACGACGTTTAAGTTTAATCTTATCAATGCAAAATACTAGGCTAGTGATAAGTAATTCTTAGCCATGTATGAAAACAAAAGTCTTCATAACAGAGAAGGATTGAGGTTTCAGTTTCGTTTGCTGGTTGCCCCTTCCAAGCATTCTTGAGCTCCGGCCCTGGGATGGAACATCTGGCTTAGAGAACACCCGGGCTGAAACCACCAGAGCAGTCCTGTCTCAGCCACGAGAAATAGAACTGTCCCTAAGACCACCACTAGCCTCTGGCCCTACGGTGCCCCTGAATCCATCAGGCGGATCACATAACAAGGATAAGAAAAGATGCCGTCTAAGCCTATCTGGACTGTCAGTTAGTTTGTATATGAAACCACCTTCAACTGTAGAATTATTTTGTGCCTTTGCCGACTCCTCCTTAATAACAGAAAACATAGTTAGGGCCATAGGAAGCAAAGGAGAGTCCCGTGAGAAAGTTCCCAGCGGCGGGTTTAACTAAAGGAGAGGACTACCTGGGAAACCTTGAAAATATTAATTAGTAGTTTATTGCCAATTTTTTTTTTTGCTTTTGGTCTGGCAAATATACTAACAAGAGATACTGGGCAGAGATGGTTTCTATAAAAATCAGTCATCCCTGTAAACATAAATTTTGGAGTAGGTAGACCAGGAGATTCCTGAGGCCAGAGGAATGGGAGAAAAGTGAACTGTGGCACCAACTATATTTGACTGGCATTACATACCTGATAAGCTGAGGGCTGGGAGTCAGGGTAGCCAATAAACAAGCTACAGATATAAGGACTTTTCTAGTATTGCAAAGTAATTGATTTTTTTGACTTATAGTTAAAATGGTCCCCTTTTAAATTTTGTCTTACCTTAAGTCAGAAGATAACAGCTATCTCTGGAGCAATTGTGCCTGGCCAGCCCTTCTTAGAATGTTTGTCTTCTAGCCTTGGAGTCTTATATCTTAGCAGTTTCCTTTAATACTCCAGTATTTAAATCTTTAAGGCATAGTTGCAGAGTGTGTGTGTTAAAAAGTATGACTTTTTGAATAAGAATATAGCTTTCCCTAAGATCATGTTATGTGAGTAGGAGGTGGCTATTAAACCAACATCAGATCATCAAAGAAATATTTTGCTAATAATCTGAGTTAAGGAATAGCCACAGGCCACCGAAAGTGCTGGCCATTGGTGAGCAGGTGGTGGGTGATCCTGGCTTGTCCACTGGGGTCTCCTGGTATGAGGCTATGTCCAGCCTGAGCCTGGCCCTCAGCCCCTTCTGCTCTTAAAGAAATGATTCAGAGTCCTGTCCTGACCAAGTCGGCCAGGAAATCTTCCATTTAACTTTTTGCTGGTGTGATTGTTCTGTTTGTCTTAACCCTTGTAGCTTCCTCTGGACTGAGAAATTATAGGGCTGGCTGGACTGTGTTGCAGCTCAGCCATAACTAAGTGTTTACGCTTGCTCTCGTCATCTGGTTTTATGAAGCATGCCATAGCAGGAAGGATATACTCTGAACTGTTAACAAGGCTTGAATCTCTTGAAAAAATTAGAACATTTATTCTCCCACCACCTTCTACACTTATGAGCCGCTTACCAGTATCCTGTGGAGACTCTGAGAAGGGCAGGCACGACCCCAGTGGGTGACAGGCTTCCTCTGGTGGCATTTGTTTTCTTCTGGTCTGTCAGGGCCTGGAAGAGAGATGTCCGTGTGCATCTCAGGGCATAGGAACCTGACACACTTGCGGGCCGCAGACCGTGGGGAACACAGAACTGGGTGGGATACCAGCTGACACCAAATTACATGGATCTTAGTTGTCTGTAATGCAAGGCTGAGGACTTGCATAAACCAACGCATTAAGGTTGAAAAAGTTTACTTATGTACAGCAGCAGAGAGGAGACCAGATTTTATAGTAGTTTATGTGGAGAAAGCAAAGGATTTCAGTGGGCTGAAAGATCAACATCTGAGAAATCCGCGTTGTTTTGTCTGCTCAGTGTAAGCACGGGGTCCTGACCGGTCTCATTCTCTTTCACCCCGATGTGAGCAATGGAGAGATCTCCCCTGAGAGGAGTCACCAGTGCTGATTGTGGGGGGAGGCAGATGACTCTCACCCCTGACGAAGGGGCTCTCTTTGCCACCAAAAAGAACTGACTGAGCATCTGAAAGGAGTTTACAGATGGGCTCATATCTGGTGAGAACATGACATCCCAGCCTTAAAACCCTGTTATTTTGTGCTGGGAAAAGTAAAACACTCTCCCCAAAAAGCCAGCGCCCCTTGGGCAGAAGTACACACTTCACCCTTGAGTCGTGGAGCTTATGTCTGTGTCCAGCCTTGAGTAGCCATAGGTAGTCTTCCTCCGGACAGTGAAATCAGAGTCATCTGGAAGTAGCCACAGGGTTTTGTCACCCTTGCCCCATTGTCCAGAGAAGGCCAGTTAGAGTTTCTGCTTTCTTCTGGAGGATGGAATATCCCCTGTCTATTGCAGTCTGTCTAGGAAACCAAGGGAAATGTTAACATTTGTGCTGAGGACAATCAAAATATAGCAAGAGGAACGTGACCATTTTAAATTAATGGTGATAGTCTGTGGCAGCTCCGTGTATTGGGGTAGCTTCTGGGAACACTGAATGGAGAACGCTTCTGGGGTTGACTAGTGATGCCTGTCTCGGTGTGGGATGAGGATGATAGACATGCGTACCTTCCTTCCTTTCTCTAATGCCTACGTTCAACTGTATTCTTTACTAGAAATGGAGAAAGCTGTCCAGGCTGCAGGCCTGCTGAGCGAAAGCAGACCTGGCATGTCAGCTATTTGTGGTTGACCAGAAGCTTGGGCTACTCGGCTGAGACACTTCAGGGGTGCACAGGCCACTTAACCGACTATAGCCCAAGGCATGCCCATCTTTCAGCTCCGCAGGACTCGGCTCCCCGCTTACTCCCCGACCCAGTGTCTGTGGTTTCTGTGGAAGTGATGCATGCTTCATTTGCTGTGTAAGAATGTGCACGTGCACATGTGTGTGCACACATGCACAGAAGTGTCTCCCTAGAGGATGCCAGCTGCCAGGGTTTCAATGGAGGTAAAGAAAATGTGAGCAGTTCTAAAGGAAGTGATCATTTTTGTATCCCTATCCTAGACATTCTTAGGAAAATAGCGAAATAATAAATTTGGCAGTGACTCAGATACATGCAATAGCTAGTCCACCAAACATTCTAGAAGCAACAAGAAAAGCAGTTTGTTTGCTCTTTTCAGCAAGTATATCAGCCAGTTTAAAACTTGCTCGGAGTGAGAGCAAATTGTAGCCAGAGTGGGAATGGTGTCTTGCTCGTGATGTAGAGACAGGTGCAAGAACACATGGCCTTGAGGAAAGTGTGATTTGGGAGGAAGCCCGGAGCCCAGGCAGACCTTTCTGTGACCACAGGTCGGCACCTTGCAGCTGCCCGTTCCTGCTCTTTCTGGAGAAACAACGTGCTTCCATGGTATTCAGAATGTGGCTATCTGTGGCCTCTCTGACAATCGTAAGAGATGACTGTGTTCATGGGAACTGGCAAGCGGCGTATTTCACATCGTCTCACAGAAAATGGGGACAAAATCAAGCCCGACAGCAGAATAACATGGCTGCAAGGAGCCATTTGGGGGAAGATAAACTCCACTCAGGCTTCGTGTTTTCAGCAAACCTTGGCATAGGGAATGTGAGGTTTGTCTCAGGGACTTAGAGACTTGAGTATTTACAATAAAAAGAGATTTTTCTGTGGCAGAAGTAGGTTATCGTGTGTGCATGTATGCGTGTTTACACATGCACACGCAGAGTACATGAATAAGGGGCTTGGGGACATTGTTCTGCAGTGCTTCCCCACGGGCCCACCTGCCCCTGCCTCCCTTCACACACCTGGGCCTGGTTCCGAGGGTCCCAGACAGGTGGGGCCAGAAAAATGTGAGCAGCGGTTACAGAGAGATAAGAATCTCCAGTTGGCAGGGTTCCCAGGGCTGGGGTCTGAGGAGTTTGGAAAGGGGGTCATGGAAAGCCAGAGGGCATTTGTGTTGGCTGGACAGGAGAGAGGCCAGAACAAAAGCTCAGATGTGTTGGCAGCATCCCTGGACCTAGGTCTTGGGGGCAGCTGTGCCAGAGGGAAGATGAAGGGGACCCACCCCGTGGGCAGCTCAGGCCGTATCCCCCACTTGGTGAGCGTGAGGCATCCTAAAGCACCTACATTCTGGCTTAAAAGCTAGTAGAGTTGCACCTTAGAATCCAAATAAGAGAGAATCTGATCTAAGAGAAGCTGAAGTGGGGCTTAAACTCTGAGAGACAAAGCGGGGCAGAAGGGAAGAGAGAAAAGCGATTCTCTCTCCCTTCTGTTGCCTCCCGTCACTCCAGCTGCCCTCCCGCCCAGCCGTTGCCCAAGTGACCCATGTTGGTGAGGGTGAGGGACTTTTTTCTGAGCCAGGACAAGGAAGGGCTTGGGGGATGGCCTCAGGCAGGTGGACGGAGAGCTGGCCACTTGGCAGTCCTCTCGGGAGGGCCTTGTCCGCGGGTGGGGAAGCTGGCGCTGTCTGCCTGTGTGCCTGGGGCTGACACCGCCAGAGGCCTGCAGCTGCCCTGAGGCTGGTGAGCCGTGACTGGACTCTTGAGTGGTAACAAAGCCTTCCTCCTCCCCGCTGAAGTGCCTTCTGCTGTCCGTGCTGCGCCGGGACCCTGGCCTGGAAGAGTGCATCCTGCTGGCCTGTCGCGCAGGCTCCCTCCTCGGGCTTGCAGACGCATAGCAGAGCCGTCTGCTTCCCAGCTGTTTAATGGATTGTGGCAACCATATTTGGTAACTTCTGTGACTGGTTTTCTTCCTGATTGCTATCGCTTGTTCACATTGAACTGGAGAGATTTAAGGGAGTACTGTTTATCTGCCTCGATTTCCCTCTGTCTTACCTGCTGCAGTGAGCAAGTCCAGGCCTCGTTCCCAGGGTCTGCCTCCCAGGACACTGGGCCATCCCACCCCGGGCTGGGCATTCGCAGCCACACTGCAGACATTTCCTCTGCCCCCTCTTTATTTGCAACAAGAGATAACATCTTCCTGGGAGAACGGAGGATGCATTCAGAAGAACTATAGAATCTGATCCCAAAAGGTCAGGCTAGAAAACAGGAAAGAGCTGTGCTAAATGACAAGATTATCAGGAGAACCTAAAAAGTCTGTCAGGTGCCTTAAAGGTGAACTTCGTGGGTGACCTTGAGATGTGCGTGCCTGGCAGCCTCTCCCTGCAGTTGTGGGACCTGCACAGACCAGCTGCGTGTGCTTTTGCAGCAGTTCCAAAAGGAGGGTTCATGGTGGAGTCACGTGTAATTTGTAATTAGTAGTAAAGTACCCAGGTTTGTGAATGGGTTACTTAAGCAGATGGAAGCTGTTCACAGTTTCCCCCGGAAAAATGTCATCATTCCTTCTCTGATAGGCTTTTCAGAGGGGAAGACAGAGCGGTGGAGTTGCAGCTCTTACACACATACTGCTCGTGGAGGTGGGTGCCTTGCATGTGAAATCGTGCAGGTTGGAGCAGACAAATGTGTGTGGCTGGTGCTCCAAGCACTATCCCTAGAGAGAGCGTGAACTATGAGCCCTCCAACCCGGGCAGTGTGGCGTGGCGCTTGGGGGCAAAGGTGACAGCAGTTAGGGCAGTGATTCTCAGCCTTGACTTTCCAAAGCGGATGCCTGGGGGACAGCGAGCACGTGTGAGGATGCTCACCCTCACTGATAACCAGGGAAATGAAAGCAAAACCACAGTGGGATGACACTTCACACCCACTAAAGATGGCTATAATTTTTTTAAAAAATCGTAATGGTGAAGATATGAAGAAATTGGAAGCCTTTTTCATTGCTGGTGGGACTCTAAAATGCTGTGGCTGCTGTGGAAAACATTTTGGCTGTTCCTCACTAAGTTAAACATAGAAATATCATACGACTCACAATTCCACCCCTAAATATGAGCCCAAAGGAACTGAAAACAGGTGTTCAAGTAAAAACTTGTACAAAAATGTTCTAGCAGCTCTGTTCACAATAGCCAAAAGGTGGAAACAACCCGGAAGCCAGCAGCAGCTGAGTGGATAGGAACGTGGTGCGTCCATGCGAAGGAATGCCATCCGGCCCTCGCAAAGGTGGAGCGTCAACGCGCCACCACGCGGCGGACCTTGAAAACATCTCGCTAAGCAAAGCAGCCAGACACAAAAGGCCGCATGTTTTCTGATCTTGTTCATGTGAAACATCTAGAATAGGTAAATCTCTAGAGTCAGAAAGCAAATTGGTGGTTGTCAGGGCTGGGATGAGGAAGCGGAAGGGGAAGTGGCTGCTTAGTGGGTACAAGGTTTCCTTTTGGGATGATGAGAAAGTTCTGGAACTAGATAGTGGAGATGGTTGGACACGAATGTAAATGCACTTAATGTACTTAATGCCTTAAAATAACTAAAATGATAAGTTTTATTTTACATGTATTTTGCAACTGTAATTGAAAAAAAAGAAACCAGCCAATGCCTAGCCCCACCTCAGGGTTTCTGATGAACTTGGATTAGGGTGCAGCCTGGGCGTGCCCATCTTTAAAAGCTCTGGGAGTTCCGACGTGCAGCCGAGCTGGAGAACCTCTTGGCTCTGCCACTTCCTGGTATGTGACCTCAAGCAAGCCACTAACTCTCTGTGCCTCAGTTTCCCTAGCTGTGAAATGGGATCATGTTATTATCCATGTCATAGAGTTGTTACAAGGGTCAAATGGGTGAATATATGTAAACCATATCCCTCCACACGAGTACATTATTATTTCCTAAGCCTGGAGTTTAGATTTTTCTCCTTAACCTGGTTAGTCTTTGTTCTGTTTGCACTTGCCAGATGAGGAGACCACACGTCTCTGTTTGCCAGGATAGTCCCCAAAATGCCATTGTCACTGTGTTCTTTCCAATTTGGCTCTTTTTTTTATGCCATTTGGAAAATAGTCCCATTTTGGACAATAAATTATGTGGTTGCTCTCTCACCCTCTTCTACAGCATCAGTCATGTAGATAGTGATGACGATAAATGTCTTAGCAGATAAGAGAGAAACATTTTGAATAATGCTTTGGAGAATTTGTCTACTCAACCAAAAGAAACTCTTGAACCACACTACTTTTCCTGCTTCTTTAAAAAAAACCCATCCTACTTTTCTTGAAAATAAATTTTCAAAAAAAAGCAATCTAATCAGCTTATTTTCTCCACCTAATGACTCAGTTACCTGGAATTAGAGAGAGGCCTTCCTGATTTGATACAAGTGTTAGAAACAGTCAGAGGCATGTGTTCCCATTTTCGTTGTTTCTGTGTCATGTACAGCTGCGGTCCCCAACCCCTGGGCTGGGGCCTGATACCAGTCTGGGGCCTCACATCAACACCTGAGCCCTGCCTCCCCCCAACTACCTCCCTATCTGTGGAAAAATTGTCTTCTGTGCAACCAGTCCCTGGTGCCAAAAAGGTCGGGGACCACTGATGCAGAGTCGTCTTTCAGTCGGCACCTGGGCCTGCCCAGCACAGGTTCACAGCGAGTGCCCTCCTTCCCTTCCTGGCCTGGTCCGCAGCACTAACGGGTGCTCACGAGCCCCTCAGCATGGGACGCCGGATCCAGTTTGGAGAAACCCGTTTACATTCAGGAAGGCTCCATGTGAAGCCTCACTTCTTAGGAGTTATAGAAACTAAATTTATGTCAATTATTCAAAACATGTCACCATGTAAATAACAGGAAATTTTATATGTGCATTTGAAAGGATAAAACCTTTACTTTCTTTGTTATTAGGGCTTTATTATTTACATAAAATAGAACTTTTTTCCTCAAAATTGTACCTAATGGAGTTTGCCTCAGCTGAAATCTCACGTCCAACCACAAGCCATTCCGCACACGTATGCAGTCGCGCGCACACGCACGTGCACGCGGTGGGGGCTTTCCCACACACGGTCTTCCTCGCGCTCTTCTGCGCTGCTGCCTCCCGAGAGCCCCACGCCCCAGCCCTCTCCTCCTCGCTCTTCTCCCCGCCCCTGACCACACTGCACGCTACCACGTAACCTTTCGTAACTCGCTCTGACCTCGGCCTTCCCCGTTGGCGCCCTCCCTCCGGTTTTTCCTCCTCTGCCCCCCCACAGGCTCGTCACCATGGACTGTGTCTGCTCTGTCCCCAGGCCTGCTGGCCTGGCGGTGACTCCCTGTGGCCCGTGGCCCTCTGGCAGGATCCTGCCTGCCTATGGACAGGCATCACGTTACGCATCTTTGAATCACCGGGAATGTGTTTCTTTTTAACTCACAAGCTTTTCAGAAACTTTTGGCTTCCTAAACTTGTCACTGTTAAGCATTCCAAACATTCAAACTCCTGCCAACGGGCCTTACCTTTTGGATGGTCCTACTTCATAAGCCTTGAATACAGTGTTACAGCTCACCCTCCGTCTCGCCATTGAGTTTTGTGAGGAAAAATCAAATATCCATTGGTTGCTCTTTGCTTATTTTAAGAAAAGATCCTGCCAGTAGAGAAAGTGATCCAAAACTGTTCTGATGTTATAACCATCAGAGAGTTTATGCAACGCAGTGTTTCGTTGGCTGCAGTATGTATCCAGACCAAATAGCTTCTGCAACTTTTCATCTTCTAAAGACTTAAGATGCCATCCCTCAGGCATTCCACGGAGGAACTTGGCCAAAAGAGAAGCACCGTTTCCCACTCACCTCATTTAACAGAAACGAGAGGCATCAGTCTCACTTCCTGCCCATCCACGGTGACTAGTTCACGTGAAGCTTGCGTGTGTCGTGCCTCTTGGTTTGCTGTTTACTCTGAATTGATGAGGGTTTCTGGGGTGCCAGAAGACAGCGAGGGATTTGGCCGGGGGAGTCAGCCCAGGGTGTGTCTGTCAGGAAGGCTCTGCTCCGAGGATAAAGAAATGCAGACAGAGACAGAGAACAATCTCTGGGAAAGGAAACTTTGCCTGACCCCGGCCCAAGACCCTGCTGGCAACTTGGAGGAGAAGCAGCGTTCCCCTCTCACCAGTGTCAGAAGCTGTGACCGATAGGGGCTGCCCTGCCCAGCCGTTCCCAGGGAGGGCGGCAAGGACAGTGGTGCCCATCTGCCCGATCTGTTTCATGTCATGTGGTCCTGCCTTGGATCCTGCCAAAACCTGTATCCGAAGAAAGGGCCATGGGGAAATAGGCTCTGAACTCGATCTTCTCTCCCACTGGATTCTGACAGAGAATTAAAAAAAAAAAAAAGTTGTAAAGTCTTTCGAAAGGGGGCAGCATTGTGTTAGGAGAGGAAGGCTGCAGACAGGCCCAGGAGCATGTTTCTGGTTTGTTCCATCACCAGGGAGCTGAGCCATCGTAAGCAGCTATGTCAATCCCCTTGGGCCTCAGTTTTTCTCACCAGTAAAACTCCAAACATCATGCCATCCTTGAAGTATCTGATCTAACCAAGAAGATTCTGTACTGGTAGGATTGTTGATGGCTCGTCAGAATGTATTTATTGCAACCAAAATATTTCCCATAACCTTTAAGCAAAAATCTGTATCTGAATTCTCAACGGCCCTGTCAAAGGATCTTTTGCTAGACTTAGTTCAATGATTTGTTCTCACAAGATGCAGTTTTATTTGTCAGAATGGACAGTTTTGAGAAATGAAAACAAAATAGCTATTCATCTTATTTTAAAAATCAATGTATCTTAAAGAGAAAGGTTTCCAGTACAGCATCTACCCTTTGTCTCTGGCGGCACGTCACAGTCTGGTTCACCGAGCTCCTTGCTGTTGGTGTGGATGGGTGGATCCACCCTCCGCGTGTGTGACGGGGCGTGCGTGGGAAGCAGCGCCATGAAGACGCGGGTGAAACATGTAGGCAAAGGGGACTAAAGCATCGCAGTTTCTGCTGACTGTAAAATAGTAAGGTTTGCCTGGGACGCAGCTTCCTGTCCCGTGCTGAGCTCTGATCAATGACGAGTTGGTGAATGAGGGAGAAAACCTGTTCCCTGCAGTACCTGCGAATCCCACCATTACCCTGACCATGCCCAGCACTCCAGAGCCACATCAGGTTTTCTGGGGCACTTGGGCTGTCACAGCAGTGTCCCTGGTGCTGGGTGCTGGCTCTGCCATGAGTTCGAGCCTGCATAAGTTCCGGTTGGTTTAGGGTCAGAGCCTAATTCTGAAGGCCAAGTCTGTGTATCCACCAGCCAACTGGGAGCTCATACATACAAATTAGAACCTGTGGCGAAACCAATTGTTGCAGATGATGTCAATTTCATTTTGAGCTGATGCTCAGATCTGGATATTAGTTTCCTCTTCTTCCTGTCCCCCCTCCCCACATGTGTGTATGATAGGATCAAATCAGTGATCGTTTTTTTCTTTTCTGTGCAGTTGTATCATCACACCTCACTGTAGCCTCAAACTCCTGGGCTCAAGTGATCCTCCTTCCCTAGCCTTCTGAGTAGCTGGGACTGCAGGTGTGGGCTACTGTGCCTGGCCCAAATAAATGATGTTTTATATTGGATATAATAAATGAATTAATTGAGTCTGAAGGGTGTGGTGGCCTGGATACAGAGTTTTGTATTGTCTCTGGCGGGTGGCATCTCATTGGACTTTCCATCCAGCCGGCAGCAGCTTCCCTGGTGGAAGTTTGCACTCCACTGACTGACGTCCCGTGAAGCTGAGAGGGAAGGTTCTGATGCTTTGTTCCCTTTTCTCTGTTATCCTTTGTTTTTTCTTAGTGATTTATGTGGGTGTCCTCATAACTCCTGAGCAAATCTGGTGAGATCGTAATAGCCGAAATCTGTAGATTTTGGTGCCAACCTTTGGAGAACAGTATGACTCACTTCCCTACAAGAAAAGGACTTGATATTTGGAAAAAAAAAAATAGAGAGATTGACATGTTTGGTCAAGGAACAGGGGACCAAACCCCTCTCACAGGCAAGCAGTGACCTGTTCCACGTGAACTGTGCCACTTTGTGGCATGAGATAGTCGAGAAAACAGGAACGATAGGACAGGGGCCAACCTTTTTTGACTCCAGACCATATGGACTAAGCTTTTGGTTTTCCATTTTAATGTTGATGTGAGTGAGTATTTTAAAGGACCCAGTACTTACCAGTGTTGTTTCCCTCCCACATTGTTCTGTGGATTGTTTTCTAAATTCTGCGCCCAAATTCCAAAAGTAGGAGAAGAAGGAATATAAGAGTTAAACCACAAATATTCTCTGGGAAGCAAAACTTTTTTGGCTACCCATGGGTTGAAGGTTGAGCAACACCGTTGAGTAGCAGAATCACGGAGAGGATTTGGTGGGCCGAGTATACTGAACCTGCAGTCGGTCTCCTCTGGAGTGTGGGGTGAGGTGGGAAGGGATGTTTGCTGACTTTGTTTAACAGATTATGGGTGAACAATACCCATGTGTCAAAACTCAGTCAAGTTCCAGAGACACGGACGCTGGAATTGTGAGAAGCCCACTGTCTGGAGACGATGGATGCCAGAACTAGCGGGGACATGTGACGGGGTACACTTTGGATTTCTGGCTTTCTGCTGTCCAGGGTCATCTCATTGTGGCCTTGATGAGGTCATTCTTACCAAAAACCCTTGTCAGAGAAGGAAAGCACATGTTGGACACTGCTAATGTAACAGAAATATGCTAGTGCTTTATCTAGCTTTATCTCTAAGTTTCCTCATTTAATGCTTGTAACAACTTTGAAGTAAATGGAATTTTCCCCATTTTAAAGATGAGGATGTCCCTCCTATAAGATTTGTACCCATTCCTTATGTTAAGGAGTAGGTAATCCAAGATGTTGGGAAGCTTGTGAGGGTAAAAAAATTACAGAATTAAAACCTAAAATCAATATTAAATGGGGGGTCTGACAGTACTTTTAAGGGAGTATCCTGCACAGCTTCGTGGAAGCTCAGGGCATTAAAAGGACAGAGGTGAACTCCCAGCGGTGTCGAGCGATCAGCCAGGCACGCATAGTTGTGGTGAGGGCTGAGGGCAAGAGGAACTGGAGGTTCCATGTCTAGACAGGGTGGAGTGACGGGAAGCAATTGGGTGAAGGGTTGTGGAATGTCATGAACGTCGTGTTTGCTTCAGAGATAACAGTGTGGCGTGGGTATAGCTGTATAGTTCTCCACTGAACGCCACACCTTTAATCAGCCTCTGTGATGTATGTGTGTGTGTATAATCACTGTCAGCAGATATTACGGATAAGGAATTCGGGCAACTCAGAAGACCCCAGTGTCTATGCTTCTGGCCCTGCTGATGAGGAAAGATGGGGTTTGCATTCCCACCAAATCTGGGGGTATTTGAGCCAAGCAGCCATCCAGGAAATGCCTTCTCAGCTCTGGTCCTTGGATTAACAAAGCCTCTTTTCTGGTTTGCTTCATGTACTTAGTCATCTAGGCCCTGCATCGTTAAGTAAATCTGAGTTCTGTCTCTGTGAGTCCTCACGGTTGCCATGGAGGTGGATGGAAGGCAGAGGAAAACACGTGACGGTTTATTTTGCATTGGCTGATTTGCGCAGCACTGAGTGTAGTAGCTGCAGAACCCAAGGACTAGAGGAGTGATTTACATTTTTCTGTGGGCCTAAATAGGCGTTGACGAGTTTCCTGGGTGTCAAGCTATTTTCTATACGATCCCCCACCTGTTTCTTATGGGAACTCTGTATTTGATGTCTTTGAGGGTTAGCATCTCACAACAAAGCAGGAACTGGCATAAAAAGCAGCCTTCATGGAGTGTTTTGTCCTTTGGCTTTAATAATTAAGCCCAAGAAAATCTGTGTCTTGAAAATTTTCTCAGAAAACCAAATGTTGGTATTCACTGGCAGAACATAATAGAATTTGTGTCTGAGCAAGAATAATACTGGATTGTTGCTTAATATGATAGGTTTTTAAAAATATGTTTATTTTAAATGTGGAGAACCAGTTGCTCAAATGAAATCTTACCCATAAGCCTATTATATATAAAACATGAAAGCAGAATGGCCCCAGGCTCACTCCCCTATCCTTTCATCCCCACACGTGTTGACTCGGGGCCCTCCACGCACAGGTGCGGAGCTGGGATTACAGCTATGGGTAAAAATGGGTGATAATCTCTGTCCTGTGGAGCTCACATTGTGATGGTGGACAAAGATACCAATAAGCAAATACACAGTGACCATAATAGCTAACACGAACTGGGTGCTTACTTTGTGCCAAGGACTCTTTAAAGCTCGTTTACAGGTAGCCACCCGTTTAATTCACACAGTGATGTTGTGATGCAGGGCATTATTTATGCTGGTTTTATAGGAGATAAACTGAGGCAGAGAAAAATTAAAAACTTGTCCAAGGTCATGCAGCTCATAAGAGACAAAGACAGGAATCAAACCAGGCAGTGTCTTTAGGGTCTGCGAGCTGAACTCTTTACCGCACTGGCCCTCAGCGTGGCATGGACATGTCTGGGCTTACACATGCTGTGTTAGATGACCTGCCAGGGCAAGGAGAGAAGGAGCCCAGGACTGAGCCTGGTGCCATCTAATTTTCAGTCTGAAATTAGAGTGCTGGGTCCCTAAATGCTCTTTCTGCACTAACACACATGTGATTCTATTAAGCAGACCCTAGGGGGAAAAAGATTGAAAAAAGTTATGTGTCCTTTTGTCTGTCCCCCTGGTATAGAAATTGCTCCTTGGGAGCAATTAATTAGCATGTTGGTTTGCATTTCTTTCAGCTAATGAGGTATCTATCAGTAAATGCTACATGAGTGATCACAGAGTCTTCACATGTATTGCTTATACTACACAGGCATTTGTTCATAACTTCTGAAAATTAAAAGAAACTTAAGCCCCTTCCTGGCAACAGGTGCTGCGCTCCTCAAGATGGCACAGACTGTTGGTCTCCTGCCCATCAAAACACACCTCTTGATCTGTTCCTTCTTCTCTTCAGTGTCTAAGAGCTCACTCTGATGACAGGTTAAAGTTTTACAGAGGCTAATTCATACCTGCGGGTTGGTAAGGAATATTGAATGATTCTAACTGCTAAGTGTTCTTCTTTGAGGTTTGAAACGTCTATCCTTTCCTTCAAGATTAAGAAAATAAGCCTTACGGCATGAATCTGTCAGGTGATGTCTTGCACAGCTCTCCCGGGAAAGTGAAAGTAGAGGTTTTGCCCAGGTCATTCAACCCTGTCAGCAGAAACAGATGCCATTAAAAGTTTGGATGGAGGGGTCAGCGCTTTGTCTACACATTTGAGCATTCGTGTCACACTGATGGGATTTCATGTCTGTCTCTTCCCCAGCAGGGCTGTTTAACAACACCCAACTCCCCGGCCCTGCACTCACGTTCCATTACGCTGGGTCCATCCCTGTCGCTGGGCAGCATCTCAGGGGTGTCTGTGAAGTCGGAGATGAAGAAACGCCGAGCCCCTCCTCCTCCGAGTCCAGGGCCACCTGTGCAAGACAAGGCACCAGAAAAGGTAGGACAGCAGGCAACTGTCCTGACCAGAGCATCTTTTAAATGACCCAGTTGACTCTTCAGAAACTCTGGGAACACTAGAATCCTTCATGGTTGTGCTTTAGCAACCATTGTGTTTAGGGTGACTATTTAAGATTTATTTAGAAGTAAAGGTGAGATGCCACTCTGCTTCAGTTATTGAAGAAGGAAACTATTTTGGGGCTTTTAGTATTTAAAGACCAATGCTTGTTGATTAACGTGCTTTATTTTAGCACTGAAATTTGGGGCATCATTGTGATTACTTAATGAGAAATGTTCAGGGGTAAAGGTGCCTTAAGAGATCTGGAACTTAGTAGGATAGGAGTGACCCATAACATATACAGATGCTCGAAATAATTCAGTTTCACAGGATAGCTGACAATATTTTTGCATATTAACTTGCTTTCAATAGGTTAAAACATTTATTTCATGAGGCCCTGCATTTCAGAAGCCTCCTTTTTATGTTTCTCTTCAGAGCAACTTAATGCCTTTGAAAGTGATCAAGTCATAGGTGTTCACGAGGAAGAGATTTTTGTCCTTAGCAGCTGAGTTGCTTCCCTGGTGTTTTTTATTTGGGCCTCTTCCCTTCAGCTACCCGCTGATCCTTTGATACATTATTTGAAATATCAAATCCTTCCTTTCCAGGGGTAGGGCACTTTATGACAGCAACTCCTCTTTTCAGCAACTTCTTTGTGAAGTTTTTATTTTTCTAAACCTATCCCCACCTGGGGCAGGGGGCATGGCAGGAACAACACTGGGCTGCCAGGGTGGGCTGTACTTTTGACTGTGAGAAGCTAAGCTCCCTGAGGCAATCGGGAAAGGCAGGCCGCAGGGTGCTGCTCCACCCACACCCTGAGGTGTCAGGTCCACCTTGCCAGTGTAAGGATACGGATGCTTATTCTCCGTCAGGCTGAGATGTGTCTGACTGACTTGCGTCCCGGCTTCGTGGGGAGACACCACTGATGAACTCTAATGAATAGGTAAAGCACGTTCAGGGCCCGTTCGTTCTCTCCCAGGACTTCGTTCCCTGAGTCTTGCTGCTCCTTGGTGCCATATGACCTGTCCCCGTTGCATGATGTCTGAGAGCATCACATCCCTACTAGTCTGTAGGTTCAAACCTTTTTTTGCTCATTCATGAAGTGGCTTTTCCTTAAAATATTGTAGAAACTAAGTCTGTACCTCCCAAATTTGAGGCTTGGCCCCTGGATCTTGATTAGAAGTTACAGTAGTGGATCTCTGTGGCTAAAGAAATCTCACTTAATTTTCTCATCAGCCTGATTGTCAGTCTGTCTGTCCCTCTGTCTGCAAGGTGGTCCTCTGGTCATCTGTCTCTGTTCCTTAAGGGGCGTTCCTTATCCCTCGACCTCAGAGACCACCATGTTCACCTCTGTAGACCTCTCCATTCATATCCATAGAAATCTGTCTGAAAAGTCTATAATGCAACACATTTTAGAAGAAAATGTTTTTTGTCTCTTAAGTATTTTCTAATGCCACTCATTTACTTTTTGAGTTCTCTATGATATTTTAGCTGTGTTTTGATAAAAAGAAATTTAGGCACAAATGGTAGGTCGTTTTGTCATGTACTTGCACGATTAAATGATGCAAATGGAACGTGAAGCCATTTCCTGTGATTGTCTACAGTGTCTGTTTAATTTACTTGGGTATGGATTCTGAACTTTTTCATAACTTGCAGACCGTAAGTTTTCAACTACATGTCCCTGGGGATGCCTTTTTGCTTTTGGTTGAGATAGGTATGTCTTTAGCAGTGAAAAGTATGAATTCCAGGCTTAATATTATGTAAGGTTTTTTTTGTTCAATAAGAATTGCATTTTCTTAATACAATAGAATGTAGATGGCAAGTTGCACCAGCATTTAAAAAATGTCTTCCTGCCAGAGATGTTGTATTTTTCTGCCTTTAATGTGCTTACCCACAGTGGGTAAAGCCTGCTTGAGTGGGAAAATGTACAGTAAGTAGAGAATTGGGAATTCTGAATGAAAAATAAATAGTACTTTATACCCTGTAGAATGAACAGAGTTCCCTCGGAGACAGTAAAAGCTTTTTGCTGAAATCTGTTTTATTTGGCACAGAATGAGCGGAGAAATTGGCTCATGGAAACCATCTCCTTTTTTAAGCATGTGAGTGGCATATGGATTAGATTTAAGCATTTGCTATGAACATGCTTTTTGTAAAATGAAAGGTATTTTGTTATTTACTAATTTCTGGGAAAGGAACCCAAAAATGTATTGTCATCGTCGTTGGGGAAGAATGTCAGTTCCTTCTTCATGAACTTCCTTTCACATAAAGATAAGATGTTGTTTGGAAAACCTGATTTAGATGCAACTGTTATTAACGCCAATTTCCTGAATAAAAGGGAAAGGTTTATTTTCAAGGATATGACTAGTTTATAAGAAAATGAGAATGCTTAGGTTTTCATATTTTAAAAGATATTTTTTTCATATCAACTAAGTTAGAAAATTCAATATTTACTTCTTCAGGTCTTAAAGGTGGGATAATTTTAGCCATCTTCCAGTTCATCTGAAACTTTTTAAAAACAATATAATCATTACATTAGTATTTGTTACTTGATTGTGTATTCATAATTTGATCATTTCTGTTTGTTATTCCCAAAAGTATTTTTCAAAGAGATTTTCCCAGAGGTATTAAAGCCTGGGAAATAAACGACTGTTGCCCTTGTGCCGGCAAAGCAGTGGGGAAGATGGGTAGAGGGACATGCCATCTTTCAGGAGGGTGACAGGACTCTCCCTTCCACCCTCCATCATTCTTCATGCAGTACTGTGAATGTGGTTTTTATCATGGAGAACACTCAGGCAGGCATGACACATTACATATGTAAAGGCACCATAGACTAAGTCAGTATTTCTCAAATTTGAGCAAGCATCAGGGTCACCCCAAAGGGCTTGTTAAAACATTTTTTACTGGGCCCCACCCCAGAGTTCTGATGCGGTAGGTCTGGGGCAGGGCCTGAGAATCTGCATTTCGGCTGCCCCTGCTGCTCTGGCAAACCCCACTTTGAGAACCATCTCTCTGTAGAATGCCACCTCCCTCAGCTGCCCGCTCAGAATTTCGATGACTCAAATGTAACAGATCTGCTGAGAGATTCTTCAGCAGAAAAGTTACCTAAAAATGAATGAATCTATGCTGTGGAATAGTAATTATATATAGTTTCCGATAAAGTTAGCTGAGGCCTAAAGTTATATGTTAAAACTGGTAAATTGCTCTCATTTCTTCTGACTGGGACCCAGGGAATACTCAAGTGGGGGCATAAAGGAATTGTCAGTCGGGATAGGATTTCCCTTTCCCCACCTTGCCCTGTGCAGAGATCATCTCTCCCTTTGTCCTTGCTGCTGTGGCACTGAGGTCAGAGCCCCTCTCATTTGGCCTTGGAGCAGCACTGAGATTACGGGTGGGGCTGAGGCATAGATGCCGGGCTGTGCATCCCTCCACTCGCTCTCCAGCCTTCAGTTTCCTCCTCTGCAAAATGGGAACAATAGGAACTGCACTGGCAGGTGCATGTAGTAGTGGTCAGAGGGTGGACCCGGCAGTGCTTCCCTGGGCTCAGATCCCAGTTCTGCCATTACTAGAGATGAGCTCATCCTTCTGCGCATTGTGTCCGTGGGTGTGTGCTCTGCACAAGGCGGGAAGGCAGAGTTGGCCACAGTGCAGTGGGGGCTGGGAGTAGCCAGTGTGCGTGATGCAGGAGTTGCTGCGTAGGAGGCCCGAGGCCCTTATTATGGCCCTGGCCAGGGTCCTGCATTAACCAAGTAGCAGATTATATTTAAAAATCTAATTCACTATTGCTGCAAACACCAAATATGCAATAAAAAAATCACTAAACCCCTGGAACAGGCTCATTCTGTTCAGCAATACCAGCACCCTCTCTTTTCGTGGCATTTTCCCTTCGCAGCCACAAACCATGAACACCCCACTCCCTGTTCCACACCTTCAGAGAAGAAGACAACTCTTCATCCCTTTAAATCCTGAGATCCTCTGTTTAAAAAGGAGAGTAGGATACTATCAAGTCATCCTTACTTAGGCGACTCAGTTTACCTGTTAAAGATTGGAACAATACTCTAAATCATCTGTGCTGACACCTGCCTTTGTACAACACTTTGCATGTTACAGAGCAGCTTTTTCACTTTTTTATGTCTATCAAGAGATTAAACATTAGTAACTTGTGGGAGTTTACTAGACAAAACTGTGTTGTCTGATTTTAGTTATCATTATCCACAAACATAAAATAAACAGCTATTTTATTCAGTCAATATACAGTTATTATATACCACTTTTGTGCCGATACCAGCTATAAATCCATTTTTATTGTAATTAAAAGTAATTCAAAAATATTTTAAAGTTATTCAAGCTTTATTCTGTATTATTTGAATTATTGCATTCATTATGTTCAACACCATAAAATTCCAACATGACAGGTACATTTCTGTATTCTCTCAGATTTTTTGCATTGGGACTGAAATTACTAGTGATGTTGGCTATCAAAATGAGAGATGATGGAGGCTGTGTTATGATCAGTTATTATATAACCCCAAATAGACTTTTCTATGACAGATGTGCTTATGTATTCAATAAATACTTGTTGAACAGCTGCTATGCACAGGCTCTGTACTCGCAGCATGAATTGATATTCATTACTCTAATAGCTCAGAGCAGAGTATTTGTAAAAATACAGTATTCCATACTGTGTGAAGACTTAGAATGATCTGTGTTAGAAATGTAATGCAAGGCATCACCACTTGAAGTTCCATTTCCTGGGTCTGGTAACTAGAATTTGATAGAAAGTCATAAAACTGTGCTGACCGGATTCCCAAAGATATGTGCCACCAAGAACTGAAATGTCCACTTGATCATCGTCAAACTTAAGAGTTTCTGAACACGCTGTATCTGGTCATTCTGGTGTGTTCTTGACCCTGCTCCGCAGAGCACGTTGTGGGAGACAGGCTTGGCGGCCCCTGTGCTGGGGGACCTGCGGGGTCCGTGAGCCAGACCATGGACCACTTGGTCAGTAGGACTCCAGACTCAAGTGTCCTCTTTCCTTTTAGGACTGATGTTTTTTGTTTATTAAAATGAACATGAACATTTCCTCATCCCTCTGAACAGGGTGTTGAGGTCAATGTGCTTCTCATCTTTGCAGAGTCATTCTGCGTGTCCTCCTGGAGCGGAGCCTGCTTTGCATTTCTTGTCATATGCCTTCTGGTGGCGGCTAATTTGTGTCTGATGAAGTAGATGATACTTGGAAGCTTTTTGAAAATTATTTTTCCTACTAATTAAAGATCTCTCGTCTTTGTCAGGTGTATGTCATGACCACTGCTGGGCAGCTGGCTTCCTGGAGTGCTTTGTTGAGAAGGAAGGACTCCGAGATAGGCTGGGCTCAGCAGGAAAGGGCAGCCCACTGAGCCCCAGACTCAGGAGGGGAGACCACCTGGGCCTGCCCTGATGAGGACTCTGGCACCTCTCTCACGCGCCACTTTCGACCTGTAGGGCCCCCCGTTTGCCTTTGAAGCGTAGCCAGAATCCAGCTTCTCCCACCACCCCCACCTGCACGCCCGTGTCCCACTGAGATGACTCTTGGTGCAGGGGCCTCCTGATGTTCCCTGCTTCCGTTCTTGCTCCCCTCCCCAGCAGAATCTGCTACACATCCAAGCAGAAACAGGGTCGTGTCACGCCACATCACTTCTGTGGCTTCACGCCACACTTGCGTACTGGAGGCCTACATGCTCTCGGCCCAGCTGCATCTCTGATCTTCCTTCTTCTCTCCCGTCCCCAGACCCCTGTCCCCGTGCCCCATTGCCTGGCCTGGCAGAGCCTGTGACCTGCCTTCACCCAGTGGCCCTGTTTATGTCCCTCACTGCACCCGGACCCTACTTGGAGGTCGCTGCATCAGCAACATCTCCCTGACCACCTCCGCCCTCCGGCCCGTCCGCAGTGTCACGTTTCTTCTAGCCCCGGCAGGCTAAGCTCAGGAACCAGGGAGTTTTGTCTCTCTACTCACTGGCATACCTCCAGTGTTCATGAGCACAGTGTTAGACACATTAACTGCCCTGTGAGTTGTATTTAACTCATGCTAGTTTTAAGTCTGGGGCATGTGAAGCAAAACCTGGGCAAAACCCTGCAGGTGGTTTGTGAAAATCTTACTTGTTGATATTCTTATTGTTATAATTAATACTGACAAATTAATTCTGAAAACATGGATTCAATGAATAGAAGTCAATAAATTTTGTTTTTCATTGAATTTTTCATTAAATTGGAAATGACCATTTTGTTTTCGAAGTTTTTATTCTATTTTTCTAATAAAACCTCATGGCCCCAAGGAAAAATTTTTTTCCTAGTGTGGCAGTCAATGTGTTAAATCAGTAAATATTTATATTCATTTACTTTATATATCCATGATTTATTTATCAAGCAATATTTTTTAAAATTTTTTTAAGAGATGGGATCTTGCTATGTTATTCAGGCTGGCATCCAACTCCTGGGCTCACGTGACTTTCCTGTGTGCCACTGTACCTGACTCTCAGGCATGTATTTATGTGGTCTCTGCTGTTGTCTGAATGTTCGTGTCCCTACCCCCAAATTAATGTTGAAATCCTACCCCTAAAGGTGTTAGCATTTGGAAGCGGGGCCTTTGGGAGGTAATTAGGTCATACAGTCAGAGCCTTCGCAAATGAGATTAGTTCTCTGATAAAAGAGACCTCAGAGCCAGCTCACCCCTTCCACCATGTGAGGACACAGTGATAAGGCGCCATCTGTGAACCAGGACAGGCCCTCACCAGACACTGAATCCACAGGTACCCTGATCTGAGACTTCCAGCCTCCAGAAGTGTGAGAGAGAAATTTTTTATAAGCCACTCAGCCCATGGTATTTTGCTATAGCAGCCCAAACAGACTAAGACAATTTCCAAGTAAAAAACAATTAATTTCAGAATGTATATGCAAATAACTGAGAAATCACTTTGCTGAAGGAGCCAACTTAGTAGTTAAGGACTAAATGGCTGTAACTTTGACCAGTGCTTGGAATATTTATTCCTTACTAAGGAGAAAGCTGAAAATGAGCCACATAAAGTGCAGTTGCCAGAACTAGAGAATGACCTCCCGGGCCTGGATGGGGGTGGGCAGGGCCAGTCTGCGTGGAGACAGTGGGCGGTTTGCATGCCGTGCAGACGAGACTGCGGTGGCCAAGACAGGCTTCCGGGGAGCGGCAGCCTCCGATGATGCCGAGTGAACGTCACGACTTCACTTTCCCTTAGGGAGGCAGGAGCGGAACGGGCACGTGTCCAGCCCTGGGAGGGGCACAGGCCCAACAGCAGAGGGAAGGAGGGAGGAGCTGCCAAGTGGGCTGAAGGTGGACACTGTCATCGTGCCACACAGTGAAGAGCAAGCTTCTGCTCTCTCATCTGTAAAATGGGTGCAGCAGACTCACATTATGTGCAGATGAGACGGGAAGATCCTCACAGAAGCACAAGTGAAGTGTGAAGCTCTGTTTCTTCTCTCCCTACCATCCTCCTCCTCTCCCTGTCTCTCTCTCTACTTGCTCTTCTCTCTCCCAGTTTCTCTCTCCTTCTCTCTACGTTTGATGCTTTTCTGCAACTAAGGTGTTTTTCTTCAGCTATCTGGATTTTACATTACCTTCAATCGGTTTGGTCTTCCAACGTCTCTTGACCATGTTTTTTCAAAATAACAATACACACACACACACACATATATGTGTATCCCACTTATTCTGTCATTCGTAAAATGCTTGATGCAGTGTTTGATTTAACCCTCCTGGCCATCCTGGCAAGTTTGCTAACTATGATGTCCCTTCATCAGTTGACTTGAGGAAACTGAGTCTCAGCCCTGGCCGACCTGCCTATCAGAGACTCTGCAGCAGGGGCCTTGGGTGCTGGTGCCCTGTTTGCTCCCCATTTACAGCGCCATGCCTGGGAGGGTCAGGAGCCACTCGCCGTGCTGGCATTTCGTCTTTTGCCAGAGAGGGTAACTCAACGGCACATGGTTCTGTCCCTGGCAGCACCTAGTGGTGAGCTCACCCCTTTGCTCTCACAGGTTACAATGAAGTAAAAACCTCCCCAGTCTTCACGAACCCACCTTTAGACAGGACCAGCGGTTTCCCTTCAAGCTTCTTGCCCCACAGACCTTTGGCTTCTTTTGTGTGTTTGTTCTGTGCCTTTGGGGACTGTTATGAATGTTTCTTTCTTTGGGAACACAAGGTCCCCAAGCACCTCTCCCCGCAGCGTTGCCCCTCCCCCTCCTACTCGTTTGTCCAAAGCAAGGTGCAGCAGGTGACCTCCCGTCGAAAGAAGACATGCTCTCCCCAGCTTAGCTTCCCCTTTGGCAGAGGACACGCTATTCTTTATTCCTTCCCTGTTACTTTGGGTCCCCTCAAGATAAAAACAGAATTATTTCCTAAGACATAGGTTGCCCTCTGCTTTTCAGTTGTGGACAGCAGCCCAGTGATCTTGGGCTGGAACCCACATCCCCTCCATGGCCCCTGTTCCTCCCTGTTGCCGTGTGAGCTATT
>RJWJ010014765.1:0-37201 GCA_004363605.1 Indri indri | reverse complement strand
CCAATTATTGAATTGGCTTGGCATAAATTGATATTGTTCCCAAAACCATTTTCAAATTTAGCTAGGATTTCTGAAAGGCTGCCAATGGCCATTGTACACAGCAAGTGCTCTCTCACCCCGAATGCCTGAACTGCTACATGGCAGGGGATGCAATCACTTCAGCTGTTTAGCAATCAGAGAGAATCACTCTCTGCCATCCGTGCTGATTGGGAAAGTGGCCACAGTGGCCAGGACACATGCACACATATGCTCAGCCCAAGTCTGCATATATTTTCCCTCTCGACCTGCTCTCAACACTTCCTTGTTATTAATAATTAGCATTTATTATAACCTGAGAGATTGCATATGAGAATAAGAATTTATTCCATTTGCTAAAATGAGCTCAATGTTTTGAATTTCTAATATACTCTCTATGGTATTTTTCGTCTCCTTGCCCTGGTTCTGGGGCTAAATTATTTCTGTGTCATCTTATTTCTCTGGGGCCTCCTCTCCTGGTAAGGAGGCAAGCTTTAACTCTGACGCCCACAGTGCATATTCAAGCCACAGTGAAAATTGCATCTAGTTTATTCTCTGAAATGTAGAAAGCAATATTGGGGAAGAAGCTAGAAACCAAAAGGTAATAAGGTGTGAAGAACAGTTCTGCCACGGCTGTCAGAATGCTGATACGAGGCAGCCTCTCTTCATTTTAATCAGCCATTTCAAGCTTGGAAGAAGGAAAAAAGACAAGGGGCTGGTCCTCTGCTTTGCCTCCCCAGCGACTGAAAGGAAACTCTATCAAAGAGACAGATTGAGGCTTCGGTGTTAAGCGTGAAGGTACCTGTGTCATTTGTGCTAAATCTCACACTTAGGTCTAAACAATCAGCATCCTCTGGAAGATCTAAGCCCAGGCCTCCAGCATCCCACACCCTCCCAGGGATTCCCCTAGTAACCTGACAGCCTCCCTGGAAGCAGGGGAAGGATGCTTCTGAAAAAGCTGTCCTATGACGGACAGTATTTGGAGCGGGGTGTTTTATACACTGGTATTTTTGATAAAGCAGCATTGCACTGAAGAATCTTTATGAATCTGAGGAAGGTCTATTTGTGCAGCAATCAGTAGTCAATTTTAATTTCATATTATTTAATTTTGTTTCTATATATGCCTTATATATTTTGAATTATATGTTTATTTTATTTTATAGTTATTAATAAATATAATGCATATTTATTAATATATTCTATGTTAAAATTAAGAAATACTTTAAGAAGTGTGGGTGGGTTCTCCAGAGGCAGAAACAGAGACACGTTTCAAGTGCAAATAGCTTATTTGCAAGGCTCTCCTAGGAAGCACTGGCAAAGGAATGGGGAAGAAAACTAGGATGGGGAGGAAGCCAGCACGAATGAGTTAATGAGCAGGTACTAGGGGCCGTTAGGGCTCCGTCCCCTGGGAGGCCTCTAAGCCACTTTGGAAAACATGGCTTAGAGTCTCCCATTCAGCGAGTGAGGAAGCTGGGGTATTTATCCACCAATGTCTATTCCATCATTTCATGGGAGCTGCTGCCAGGGGTATTATTAGCACCAAGGAACTTTGGGCCCGAATTTCACACAGAAATTCCTGTACACTCCTGCAGCCAGAGTAGCAAAAGCAAACAGTTGCCAGGAGTAAGAAGCTGTGCATGTGCAGCCAGTGCTGAAACGAGCTGGGCAGAGCACCTGTAGCTTCTCTACACTGGCTGGACCCACCTCCTGTGTGGGGAGAATCATTTCAGAAAGTCACTAACCAGACACTGCAGGAAATGAAGGATGGGAATTTTGTCAAAGGATTCTGGGAACCAGGAAATTGCTATTCCTTTTGTCCTCTATTTTCCACAGTGATTTTAAAAAAGTGTTTTCCAAAAAGAAAGAAAAATATTTGTGCAGTGCATACAAATAAGAGGAATGCAGCAGCATTCTCCCCACGTGTTCCGCAAACAACCTCCTGTCCTGCTGCTTTCACAAGCAGTTCTGGCCCTAGCTCATAACAGTAATAATTTATTGTTTTCTATCCTTGTACTTTTGAAAGTGTTTTCAGTCATTAACTCACATGACCTTGAGAGGGCAGACTGGTCGTTCTTATCTACATTTTCACAAGAGGAAGTTAAAAGCACATAGATATTAAATGAATTGCTCAATAAAGCTAAGGTTAGAACCTCATTCTCAATAAATATGTATTGAGCAACTATATTCCAGAAACTGTGCTAAGTCTGGAGGACATGCATATTAATAAGACATGACCTTCCCTGCTGAAGAAGTCACAGACTACTAAAGGAAACATATATATAAAATGCTGTGGGAAGAGAGAGTAGTTAGAAGGTCAATCTTCCTGGGGGAGTGAGGTATGTGTTCTCAGTCAAGATGGGGTAGATTGTGATATGGGAACAAACAACTTCAAACTCTTGCGGTCTTAACACACAGAGATTTATTTCTCACTTATGCAATTCCTACTGTGGTTTGGTCTGGTTATTCACCAGGGCAACTCTTCTCTAAGTGGTGACACAGCAGTCCATGGTCAAAGGGATATTTGCCACCCAGTGGCTCCATCATCTTGAACACCTGGCCTCCTTGCCTGGCTCAGCAAGGGAAGACAGAATGTAGGGAGTCAGGCACAAGCTTTGAGCATGTGGACATCAAAGAATATAATAAGTATCTATGAACATATTGTAGAGCCCCAAATTCAGGCTCCTGTACCTGATTTGCAGCTAAAGCCAAAACTGTGACATCAGCACTTGGAGATAGAGAAAGGTTTATTCAATTTGGCCAAAGCAAGAAGACAGGAGAGAAAGTTTCCTGCATCTACCTTGTCATAGACATGAGGTGGGGAGGTTTTATGTGGTGGGTAAGGGAGGGGGTCTCAGAGGATCAAGGGTGAAGTCTATGTTTCTTTAGTCTCAGATAACATCTTGAGCAACCAGACTTCTGAAAGTCAACAGCTAATTTCTTCAAAGGCCTTCAGTCCTTCTGCAAAACAAATTCATAAAATTTTCTTGTGATCCTGGAGTTGTCTCCTACTGCTTGAAAAAAAAGAAAAAAAAGTACATCAGCAGTTAATGATTACTGTAAGAACAAAGGCTATTGGGCAGGAAGCAAGCAGTTAACATGTGTAAATGACCAGGACCTAGTTCGATTTTACATAATTTCAGTCATTAAAAACACTGGGGTACTAAAATCTCAAGGGGCCTGGCTACGAATGTAAGCAGACCCTCCCTTCATTTGTCATTGGAATGACAGAAACATAAGTGTTCTCTCTCCCATGTGTTCATGGCTCATGGCTCAAAGCCATGGTTCATGGCTTTTCCCTGTATGTCTATGGTCTTTTTTTTTCCATGCCATGAGTCAAAGAATGAGGTTGTAGGTATTTTTATTATTGTCACACTTAAATAGAAGATACCAAACTCTTCATGTAAAAGATAGTGGCAAAGATGGACATCAGGCCTGGAAATCAAAGACTACATTTTAAGTGGTAGCCAAAATACCTCTACTTGGAACTTTTCCCATCATAGGAGTGATTTGAAAATGACTTGGTGTCAACTCAATTCTATAATATGTGCTTTGTTCAAGCATCCTAGAGGAAGATGTACATTCCAGTGTGACTAAATTCATGATTCAGTGGGTTTATTGAGTACCAACATAGGAATGAGAGCAGTGGGCACATAGTAGGTCCTCTATAAATAGAAGTGACTTGAACTAAATTACCTACTTTTATTTCTTTCTTCACTATACTGTAAATTCCTCAAAGACACTGATCAAAGACAATGGCTGTTTTTTTATGGATCTCCATATCCCTAGAGCACAGCTAAATGCCTGGTACATTTGATGCTCCATAAGTGATGACTGAATGGAATTGAATTGACCAAATAACCACTCAAAGGCACTAATTGGTGTTACACCCACCTATAAGAATGAACACATCTTGCCATCACATAACTAGATTGCCCTATATTATCCAATCAAGCCAAGTCAAACCAGATCGTTTGTTTGAAATATGTATCTAAAATCGTGAGTGAGACAAGCTCCCAACTTGTCCTATAAACAGTCTTAAAGAACAAGTAACCACAGTCAAGGAAGAAAAAAAAATCAGTCTGCCCTGATTTTCTTGGGCCAGTTAAATACATTACTCTAATTCAGCTGCAAGCAGCACTCAGCTCACTTTTAGAAATGGCATATAAAACAGTTCTCCTGCTGATTCTGGCCAGCAATTATGCTGAGGACAAAGAGCCTAGAGTATCGTTTTCAAGGGATAGCCTGACCCTCTTCAGGATTTCTAACTAACCCCAACCAAAACCCTGCAGAAATACCTTTGTGAGATTGCCTTCCAGCCAAATACTCAATCAGGTAACTGTGCTAGATTTAATTTTATCACTCTATGACATATGAATGGGCAGAAACAGAATTTTATGAATCTAGGGAATAAAGCCTTCGTGGCCCATTTTGTTGTTCTTTGGAGTTTTGAGAGAATAGAACCAGCGTTTCTAACATTCTTTACTTCTATGCTCATTATATACCAAAATCCTTAAAACATTTGTCCCCATTTATCTATCAAGCCCCGATGATTTCACTAAATTTTATTTTGCCTATTTTGTCTACTTCACCACGACCACCACACCACTTCAGTCCATTCTTCACCTTTCACCTAGAATGTTTCAAAATTAAAATCGGGCTATGTCATTCCTCTGCTTAAAACCTTTCCCTGGTTTTCCAAAGCCGTGGAAATGAGCCACAGACACTTCCTGCTCTCACTGCTGCCTGACTCCGCACTACCCACCCCTCAGCTCCACACTCCTGCCGCTCCCTCCACAGCCCGTTTCCCTCTGTTCTCTCCTCTGCCCAGAATGCTTCCTCGCCACACCCACCTTCTCCTTCTGCCTACTTAACTCCTACTCTTCCTTCTGATTTCACCTCTACTTCCCAGAAATCTCTTTCCTACCCACAGCCCCCATCCCTCAGACAAATTCACATCCTACTGATCAATGATTTCTTGGCACCCTGCACAGTTTCCTTACAGCCCTCAGAATTCTATTTTTGTGACTATGTGTAAGTAAAAGGAGGAAATGGTCTGGGTCCATTTTGCCCACCACTGTATCCCCGGCACCAGGAGTGAGGCCTGACCTTCGACGTAGGCTGGTATCGTGCTGAAGGAATGAAGAGTGTCTCGCTGCTCAGGAGTGTATGTGTGGCGTGCAGGAGCGGGTGAGAGATCCAGGCTCACTCTGGGAGCTTGCCTTATGTGCAAAATATTTCTCACAAGTTACTTTTGATATTTCAGGGATCCAAAATAGGGCTACTTCAATTTCCACTTAAATATTAAATTTTGAAAATCCAGGGTACAATGTGAATTTATATTATTTCTGAAATTTAAAATTAAATTTAATTTTACATTTACTCCTTAGTCATAATTTTATTGAAGAACTACTCCCCGTTTTTCGTATAACCAAGTAAAAAAGAATTATGTTGTATATATATATATGTATATACTCTCCTTCCACCCATGTTTCAAAGCATTGCGATCTGCCATAAGACTATTTTTTTTTTTTTTTTTTTTTGAGACAGGTCTCATTCTATAGCCCAGGCTGGAATACAGTGGTGTGATCATAGGTCACTGCAACCTCAAATTCCTGGACTCAAGTGATCTTCCTGCCTCAGCCTCCTGAGTAGCTGGGATTACAGGTGCCTGCCACCATGTCCAGCTAATTTTTCTATATTTTGTAAAGACAGAGTCTCACTCTTCCTCAGGTTGGTCACAAACTCCTGACCTCAAGTGATCCTCCTACCTAGGCCTCCAAGAATGCTGGAATTACAGTCATGAGCCACTGCTTCCAGCTAGACTGTATTTTTGAAACTATTTTGTATTTTGAAATATTTTGCACATAAGGCAATGAAACTAATCCTTCCCCATTTCTTTTATTAAAGATATCAACAACATTCAAATAAACAAATCTATTGAACTCGTTTTAGTCATTGTCTCATTGGACCTCAAAGGAGAATTTGACACACTCATCAAACTCTCCCCCTGCCAGTTCTATGAGATCCTTTCTCCACCATCAGAACCTTCCTTCCATTTACCTGCTTGCATCATTCTTTAAAATTATTTTTTATTTCAAAATATTAAGGGGGTACAAATGATTTTGTTACATGGATAGCTTTCCTAATACTTTAGTCAGGGCTATAAGTGTGCCCACCACATGAACATTGTTCATTTTACCTTTTAGGTAGGTTTTAATCCCTCTCCTCCTCCCCAATTCTTGATTTCCAACTATTTTTACTTCTCTCTGTGTTTATGTGTGCCCATCAAATAGTTCCAAATTATTAGAAAGTACATGTGGTGTTTGTTTTCCCATTCTTGAGAGACTTCCTTTAGGATAATGATCTCCACTTCCATCCAAATGGCTGCAAAAGACACAATTTATTCTTTTTTATGACTGAGTAGTACTCTATGGTATACATATACCACATTTTGTTAATCTACTCATAAACTGATGGGCACTTGGGTTGATTCTACATCTTTGCAATTGTGAATTGTGCTGCAATAAACATTCGAGTACAGGTGTCTTTTGGATAAAATGACTTCTTTTCCTTTGTTTGGGTAGATACCTGGTAGTGCGATTGCTGGATCAAATAGTAGATCTACTTCTACTTCTTCGAGGAATCTCCATACTGTTTTCCATAGAGGTTATATTAATTTGCAGTTCCACCAACAGTATATAAGCATTCCTTTCTCTCTGCATCCATGCTAGCATCTACTGTATTTGGACTTTTTAGTAAGAGCCATTCTAACAGGGGTAAGATGATATCTCACTGTGGTTTTAATTTGCATTTTCCTGGTGATTAGTGATGTTGAGCATTTTTTCAAGTATTCGTTGGCCATTAGTCTACCTTCTTTTGAAAAGATTCTGTTCATATCTTTTGCTCACTTTTTAATGGGATTGCTTGTTTATTTCTTTCTGGTTTGTTTAGTTCTTTATAGATTATGGATATTAGCCCTTTATTGCATGTATAGTTTGCAAATATTTTCTCCCATTGTGTGGGTTATTTGTTCTGTTGATTATTACCTCAGCTGTGCAGAAACGTTTTAAATTAATCAAGTCCCATTTATTTATTTTTAGTTTTGCTGTGATTGCCTCTGTGGTCTTATTCATAAATTCTTCACCAAGGCTGATATCTAGAAGAGTTTTTCCTGCATTTTCTTCTAGGATTCCTATGGTTTCATACCTTACATTTAAGTCTTTTATCCATCTTGAATGAACTTTTGTGAGTGGTGAGAGATGTGGATCCTGTTTCATTCTTCTGCATGTGGCTATCCAATTTTCTCAGTATCATTTATTAAATAGGGCTTCTTTTTCCCCACTGTGTGTTGTCTGCTTTGTCAAAGATCAGTTTGCTGTAAGTGGATGGTTTTATATCTGGGTTCTCTGTTCTGTTCCATTGGTCTATGTTTCTGTTTTTGTGCCAATACTATGCTGTTTTTGTTACTGGAGCCTTGTAGTATAGTTTGAAGTCTGGTAATGTGATGCCTCCAGATTTGTTCCTTTTTCTTAAGATTGCTTTGGCTATACAGGCTCTTTTCTGGTTCCACATGAAGCATAAAATTATATTTTTCTAGATTTGTGAAATATGTTGGTATTTTGATGGGAATTACTTTGAATCTGTAAATCACTTTGGGTAGTATGGACATTTTAGTAGTGTTGATTCTACCTATTCATGAGCATGATATGTTTTTCCTTTTGTTCATGTCATCTGTGATTTCTTTTGTCAGTGTTTCATCATTCTCTTTGTAAGATCTTTCACCTCCTTGGCTAAATATATTCTTAAGTATTTTATTTTCTTTGTAGCTATTGTGAATTGTATTGAGTCTTTGATTTGACTCTCAGCTTGACTGTTACTGGTATATAGAAATGCTACTGATTTACCTACCATGATTTTACAACCTGAGACTTTGTGGAATTTATTTATCAATTTCAGGAGTCCGTTGGTGGAGTCTTTGGGATTTTCTAGATATAAGATCATATTGTCAGCAAAAAGTGATAGTTTGGTCTCTTAACTTTTCTGATTTGGATATGTTTTATTTCTTTCCCATGCCTAAAGGCTCTGGCTAGGACTTCTGGTACTACATTGAATAGATGTGGTGACAGTGGGCAACCATGTCTTGTTCCAATTCTTAGGGGGAATGTTTTTAACTTTTCCCCATTCAGCATGATGTTGGCTGAGGGTTTGTCATGTATGGCTTTTATAATTTTGAGATATGTTCCTTCTATGCCTAGTTTGTTAAGAGTTTTTATCATAAAAGTGTACTGGATTTTGTCTAATGCCTTTTCTGAATCTATTGAGATGATCATAATATCTTTGTTCTTGTTTCTGTTTTATATGGTAAATCACATTATTGATTTATGTGTGTTGAACCATCCTTGCATCCCTGGGATGAAATTCACTGGGTCACAGTGGATTATTTTTTTGGTATGCTGTTGAATTTGGTTTGCTAGTATTTTCTTGAAAATTTTTGTATCAATATTTATGAGGGATATAGGTCTGTATTTTTCTTTTTTTGTTGTTGTTGTGTCTTTTCCTGGCTTTGGTACCAAGGTGAGACTGGATTCATAGAAAGAGTTGAGGAGGATTCCTTCCTTCTTAATATTATGGAATAATTTCTATAGGATGGATACCAGCTCTTCTTTGTAGGTCTGGTAGAATTTGGCTGTGAATCCATCTAGTCCAGGGATTTTCTTGATTGGAAGATTTCTTATTACTGTTTCTATCTCACTGCTCAATGTTAGTCTGTTCAGGAGTTCTATTTCTTCCTGACTTAATCTTGTGAGGTCGTGTGTTCCCAGGTATTTGCCCATTTCCTATACATTTTCTAGTTTATGTGCATAGAGTTTTTCACAGTATTCACAGATGGTGTTTTGTATTTTTGTTGTACCAGTTTTAATTTTTTTCCATTTCTGATTGAGCTTATTTGGGTCCTTTCTCTTTTATTCCTGGTTAATATAGAAAGGTCTATCAATTTTGTTTATCTTTTCAAAGAACCCACTTTTTGTTTTGTCAATCCTTTGCATTATTTTTTTGTTTTCCATTTCATTTAGTTCTGCTCTGACTTTTATTATTTGTTTTCTTCTGCTGGCATTGGGTTTGGTTTGCTCTTCCTTTTCTATTTCCTTGAGATGTGACATTAGATTGTTAATTTGTAATCTTTCTGTCTTTTTGAAGTGGACATTTAAGGCTGTGCGTTTTCCCCTTAGGAATGCTTTTGCTGAATCCCATAGATATTGATAGCTTGTGTACCCTTTATCATTCAGTCCATAGATTCTTTTGATTTCCATCTTAATTTCATTATTGACCCAAGAATCATTCAGTAGCAGATTGTTTAATTTCCATGACCTTGTGTAGATTTGAGTACTTGTTTTAGAATGTATTTATTGTTTTATTTTAGTGTGGTTTGAGAAGATACATGGCATGACTTTGATTTTTTTGAATTTGTTGATACATGTTTTGTGGCCTAAGATGTGATCAGTCTTGGAGAATGTGCCATGTGCTGATGAAAAGAATATAAATTCAGTAGTTATTGGGTAGAATGTTCTGTAAATGTCTGTTAGGTCAATTTGTTTTAGAGTCCCATGTAAGTCCACTGTTATTTATTTTATGCTTTGATGATTTGTCCAGACCTTGCAGTGGGATATTGAAGTCCCCAGCAGTTACATTGATGCTATTTATTTCTTTGCTTAGCTCTAGCAGAATTTGCTTTATGTATGTGGGAGCTCCTGTGTCAGGTACATATATGTTTGGGATTATAATGTCTTCTTGTTGAATTTCTCTCTTTACCATTATATAGTGACTATCTTTGTCTTTCCTTACCATTGTTGATTTAAAGTCAATTTTAACTGATATGAGAATGGCTACACCTGCTCTCTTTTCATGTCCATTTGCATGGAATATTTTTTCCATCCTTTCACATTGAGTCTGTGTGTGTCCACATTTAGACTGTTAACATTGTGTGATCGAATTGACATGTGGGATGCTGTTGTGTTCATCATGTTGGGTAGTACCTTATTGCTTTGTTTTCCCTCTTGTGTGGTATTGTTTCATACGAGTATGAGCTTTAGCTTTTTGGGGTGATTTTACACTGGTGGATATCTTTTGTGCTGATTTATGTATAATGCAGTTCTGTGTATTCCCTGCAGGGCAGGTCTGATCTTGGCACATTCCCTCAGTGTTTGCTTATCTGGAAAAGGTTTTTCAATTTCTCCATCGATTGTGGAATTTTTCCATGGTATGAAACTCTAGGCTGGTAGTTGTTTTGTTTAAAAAGACTGAAGATGGGCCCCGATTCCTTCTGACTTGTAAGGTTTCCACTGAGAATTCTACAGTTAGCCTAATGGGTTTTCCTTTGTAGGTTAGCTGTTGTTTTCATCTCCCTGCTTGTAGAATTTTCTCTTTCATTTTGACTTTGGCCAAGTTGACGACTATGTGTCTTTGAGATGTTATATTTGCTATGAATCTTCCCAGTGTTCAAGGACCATTTTGTATCTGGATGTTGGATCCCTGGAAATACCAGGGAAGTTTTCCTCAATAATTCCCTCAAATACATTTTCCATGCTTTTAGCTCTTCGTTCTTCCTCCTCAGGGATACCTATAATTCATATATTAGTTTTCTTTGCATAATCCCATATTCTCTAAGTGATTGCTCAGTCTTTTTTGTTCTCTTCTCTGCCTCTTTGAATGACCAGATTAGCTTGACAGCTAATCTTCAAGATCTGAGATTCTTTCTTCTCCTTCGTGTAGTCTGTTATTGAAGCTTTCTGCTGTGTTTTGAAATTCATAAATTATTTTTTCATTTCTTTAGGTTCTATTATATCCTTTCTTATGTTGTTTAGCTCTTTAATGACTTTCTCACTGATTTCCTGACAATTTTTTTGGCTTCTTTTTGTTTGTTTTCAACTTTCTCTTCAATTCCATTCGTCTTATTTGCCATCCATATTCTGAATTCCCTTTCTGTCATTTTGGCAATTTCCTTGTGGGAAGAGTCCCCTACTGTAGCTCCATTGTGATCTGTTGTGGGTGTCAAACTGCTTTGTTTTTGCATGTTTCCAGGGTTCTTTTGCTTGTTTCAATTCATCTGAATCCTCTTTTCTTGGTTCAGGGATAATAGGTTTGCAAGGCACTTGTTGTTCTTTGCTGGGAACTATCCTACTTAATTAGAAGAAGTGGAGGTCCCTAGATGGCACTTTTTTCCTACTCTGAAATGTTGACATGGCAGGGGAGGGGCTTGTGCACTAAAAGCCTGTAGCACAGCTGTTCAATTTTTCCCTGTTTATCTGTAATTGCCACAGTTCAAGCTGGTGCTGGGGTGGTGGAGTGTTTCCCAGATCTTTGTAGGAAGTTCAACTTGGGGGCTGGGTGAAATCCCCTCCATGGAGGCTGGTATTGTGGGGTTTTCTCTGTCCATGGTCTCCCCCACAGAGTTGACAGTATCAGCTGGATGAGTCTATGTAGTCAGTGGCCATAGGTGCCTGGGCTCTGAGTGTTTGATCAAATCAGGCTCTGGTGTAATGCAGTTCAAGATTGGGGGGTCCATAATGGGGCACTGGACCTTTGGACACTTCCAACAACCCAGTGGCAGTGGTGGAGACTCAGGGGTAGGGTCTTGAAGTCCAGGAGCAGCACTGGAATCTCAGAGGCATTGTCCCAGGCCTGACAGGAACTCTGGAGCCACAGGGGAAGGGCCTCAGGCTCCAGCACAAGAGCCTCAGAGTTGGAACTGGGGTCCATGGAAGCAGGGCTATACCTTTGATGGGCTGTTTTGACCTGGGGTGTAAAGGCAGGGCCATGCAGGCAACAGGGTGTTCCACTGGCTTGGGGACCATGGATGTCAAGTTGCGCAGGCAGGGGTCAGTTCCAGTGGCGTAGGGACCATGGAGTTCTCCCCAGTCGTAAGGTTCCACTGAGACAGTCACCGCAACTTCCCAGGTCAAGCCTGTAGTGCCTGAGGCAACTCCTCTGCTCAGATCCCACCACACTGAAGGGGAGAGGCACTTGGCTTCCAGTCACAGAGTATGGTTCAGGGGAGTATCTGCTCTGTCCACTCCCTCCCCAGCCCATTGGGAGTGACATGAAGGCTACTGCTGAGTCCCGTGCAGACCTGGCACCATGCACCCAAGAGCTCAGGTTGGCATCAACTGCAGAAACCTGGGACCGGCAGCCACCAGATCTTTCCTACACCTGTTCTCTGGTGCAATGGCTCTCCACAGACTCTAGGCAGCTCCCTGGTCAGTCCAGATAGAGGTCTGTGGCAGTGGAGGGAACCCCCTCCCAACTCAGCCACAGTGCCTCCTGACACTCTGTCATCCTAATTTTCCTCATGTATAGATACCTCCCCACAGATCCCTTTACTCTTATTGAATGAATCACCCCACCACTTTCTCCTTCACTCTGCATGTCCCATGTTGCTTTTTGGGGGTTTCACAGTGTTCCTTCTGAGAAGAGCTATCTGTAGGTAAGCACCTTCCTACGATTTATGATCCTTTCCTTGACAGCGACATGCTTGTGAGCTGCTTCTAATCCACCATCTTCTCTCTCCTCTCCAGCTTGCCTTTTTCTCCAACCTTGTACTTTAAGTTCAGCAAAAGGGGAGGAAAAAAACCTTATAAATTTCCCAAACCATATCCTACTCTTTCATTTTTCTATCCTTTACACGAGCTGTTTCTTCTTCCTGGAATTTCCTTCTCCTGTTTGTCTACCTTGAAAGCTAATTTCATCTTTGCCTGAAACTGCCCTCACTGGGCTAACAAGAATTCCAGGCCAGACGTTAGACAGAAATGTAGTTAGGTGTTACCCAGGGTGCACTGCTGCACTTCCACCCACTTCCCTGTAGCTGCTAACTAGCCAAAGGTCATGTAGAATGCTGGCCACCTGCTCCGCAAGTGTTCTTATAGATAGAATCTGTGATGTTAGAATCACAAGATCTTTTTGCTCAAGAATTGCTTAAGGGGTTTTTCAGATCCTGAATTTCGGTGCAATGGCTGACACCAACCGCTAAAGACCCCCCACCAAGGAACTGACTAGCACAAGCATGCAGTTTCTTTCTCTCCCTGTCCCGTGACTTCACCCCTCACTTCTTGACCCGTTAGTGATCCCCACACTTCAGCCACCATCCAGACCCCTTAAAACCCTATCCCCAAATCTCTTGTTTTGGTGGATTTGAGGTTTTCTCCCCTCTTTTCATTTGGTTGCCCTGCAATTGTTAAACTCTTTCTGTGCTGCATCTCCCGTATGTTGACCACTGTGCATCGGGTAGTGAGTCAATACACTGAATGGACTTATTTCGGTTATGCACTTCGTGGGAATCTCATTGTTCCTTCAGCAGTGCTCCCATTGCATGCTGTCTTTACCCCCGTGGAAATCATTTTCTTGTTTTGTTCACACCTCTCCTTCCCATACTTGACTGTATGCTGCGTGCAGAAAAACTTGTGTTTTTCGTCTTTGTATCCACAGTCCTACCACAATTCTTAGTATGTGGTAAATGCTTCATAAGATATCTGCAGGTCAAAGTTGGGAGTATAGTTTGAGGATCCATTTTTTCCATATTTGTTATTATAATTCACACAGTGGGGGCATTTGGTGGCTCTTACAGGATTATAAAATGGTCCCAGTTGCCATGTGCATACATATCTATGACCCCAGAGCCACATCCCCATGTGCTTTTTACTCTATAAGGAATCAGGAATTACATATTCTAGTGCTCTGTCACTAAGCAATTTGTAGCATTTGACCAGCTGTGAAACTTCTATTTAATCTCTAAGATTTTCCCCAGCTGAGAAGTTATTTGATGAGGTGGCTTGTGCTTCTGCTGTCATAAAATATCTGACTCAGATCAGTTTTTTCCCTGAGAACATCTATAAAAACAGAATAAAGTATTTTTAAAATAGCTGTTTTAAAAAATGGGAGAGCAACTAAGGCAGCCAAGACTTGAGGATGAAAGTTCCTGGAAAGAAGAGAAGCAAATTGAGTTGCCTGATTTGCTACATCATTTTTTCTTTCTAGGTATTTGCTGATTTATATATAGTGCAACAGTCAGAGACTGAACAGAAACTGGTAGTTTCAGCTTTTGGCAGTCAGAAGCTTAGAAGAACAAAAGCATTAGGACTTGAAATTTCAAGAAAAGAAAAAGTAACCTCAAAGAAGTGAACCTGACATTGTGCACCAGAGTTTTTCAGAAGGTATTTGCTGATTTTTGAGCTGCAAGTGGCAATAATAGAAATTAGATAATATTTTAACTGAGCGATAATGAAAAATATGACATAACATAGTTCATGTGATGCAGCTAACACCATATTTAGAGGAAAATTTATAATCTTAAATGCATATTTTAGAAAATAAAAAATCTGAAAATTATGTAAATATCTATCTCAAGCAATTAGGAAAAGAATAAGAAATAAAATATGAAGAAAATAGAAAAAGATAATAAGAATAGAAAAAATTGAAATAGAAACCAATGTATAATAGAAAATAAATTAATGAAAGCTAAAGTTGATCCTTGAAAAGGATAATATTATAAAATGAGTAAACCCTAGTAGGATAGACTAAAAAAAAAAAAGACTGTAATTTGTACTAACAAATTATAAATACTAGTAATAAAAGTATCATATAATTATAAATTTTAAGGATATTAAAAAATATAATGAGATTATATTATAATTATATGGCAACACATTTGAAAATAAATGTTAGATAAAATTCCATGAAACACACAAATGTCAAAACTGACACAGAAGAAATATACTTATATATGTGTATGTGTAATATACAGATAAAACTCTTAATTTAAAATCTTCCAATAAAACAATTTCAAACTCAGATGGCAGCAGAAGTAAATTATTGACCACATTTTACATTTAAGAAAGAAATTACACCATGTTACAGAAGAACTTCTTTCAGAGTAAAAAAAAGAGAAAATATTTCAAAGCTAATTTTATGAGGGCACCATAACCTTGATACAAAAACCTGCTAAAAACATTACAAGAAATTAAAATTAAAAGGCAGTCTCTCTCATGAATATAGATGCAAAATTTCTAAATTGAATCCAGTGATATATGAAATATATAATACATTATGACCAAATTCATGGTATTCCAAGTATGCAAGTTTTCTTCAACACTTAAAAATCAATTAATTCAACTAATTAATTCATTTGAATAAACTATAGAAACCATATGATCATCTCAATACTTTCAGGGAAAACATTTGATAAAAATTTAACACCATGCATACATTTTTGAATAGAATAACTCTGAGTAGACCAGAAATGAAAGGGAACTTCCTTACTCCAATAAAGGTCATCTACAAAAAATTCTAATCAAACATCATGGTTAATGATAAAATTTTAAAAGCTTTCTACCTGAATGATCAGAAATGAGACAAAGATGCCCATCTCCATTTCTTTTAAACATTGTAGTAGAGGTTCTAAACAGAGTACTAAGGCAATATAAAGAAATAAAAATGTAAAGATTGAAAAGAAAGAAATTAAGTGGTCATCATTTGTAGAACACATGAATGCATATGTAAAAATTCAAGTATTAAAGTGTTAAGTTAATATAATAGGCAAAGCCAATCTATGGTGATAGAATTCAGAATAGTGGTTATATTTGTTGGGGGTAAACTGTTAGAATTAATAAATAAAACTACTATTAATAGATTTAATAAGAAAGGACCCTGGACACAGGGTCAAAATATAAAAATCAATAATATTCCTATATTCTAGCAAAAACAAAAGCAAAATTTCTTAAATGATATCACAGATAAAAGAATCAAAAAAATACCAAATAATTGTAAATATACTTAATGGAAAAATACAGATGCAGAGAAAAGTAAAAATATTAATATTATTGAAATGTTATCAAAGGCCTAAATAAATGTATATGTTTATTGCCAAGAAAAGCGAAGACAGCTTTGAAGTCGAAAAGTTAGAAGAATTACATAACAGATCTCAAGACTTGTTACAAAGCTTCAGTACTTAAAATAGGTGGAAATTGTTCAAACATAGACAAATAAACCAATTTAACAGAATAAAGAACCATATATGGTTATTTATGTATGAGAAAGTTGACAGAGAAGCGAAGGGAGATAGAATGGTCTTTTCAATAAATAACAAGGGGTCAAGTGGATATCCACATTGTAAAATTGGAATGTTGACCCCTACTTTTTATCACGCAAACATATTATTTCCAAGTAGTTCAATGAATGAAATGTGAAAGGTAAAACAATAAAATTCTAGAAAGCAAACATAGAAGAATATCTTTTTTCTATTTCTGATAAGCAAAGTTTTCTTCACAAAGCACAAGAAACATTAATTATAAAGAAAAAGAGTGATAAATGTTATTGAAATCAAGGTCATCTACTCATTGAAAAATATATAATTAGGAGAATGAAATGGCAAGCCATAAAAAAGGGTGAAGATATTTGCAATATGTACACCCTAAAAAGCTTTTGTGTCTAAAATATATAAGAACACCTGTAGGTCAACAAGAAAGAAAAGACAAGGGACATGTAGAAAAGGAATACTGGAACTTTCCTACAGCTGGTAAGGGTGTAAATTGGTGTAATTACTTTAGAAAACTGGCTGTATCTATTAAAGCTGAATATACACATAACCTAGGACTTGGCAATTTCACCTCTGTGTACTTTGTGTTCCAAAAGACCAAAAGATACCAGCAAGCCTGTTCACAGCAGCATTAATTATATCAACCAACATTGAGCGACAACTCCATTTCCATCACCAAAGTTAGTAAAATGTGAAATATTCATATGATGGAATATTCTTTGGCAATGATAATGAGTAAATTACTGCTACACAATGTAAGAATCTCACAAGCAAAAAGAGGTCAGACACCAAAATGTACACACTACAAAATTCCAATTATATAAAGTTTGAAAACAGGCAAAACTGATCTATTAAATAGAAGTCAAACAGTGGTTTTCTTTGGTGGAGGAGATTACTGGGATGGACGATAAGATAGGCTGCTGGGTGTTTGTAATGCTTTATTTATTGATCTGAGGAGTGGTTGCATAGGTGTATTTACTTAGTAAAAATTCACTGAGGTAGTGCAACTTATGATTTGTGCTTGTTTTCTACATGAATGCTAAATTTCAATTTGAAAAACATACTTAAAAATGGTTTGGTACTACTTTTCTATTTTATAGTACACAGAACCAAATGCAGATGTTTGGGGCAGAAGGATGAGAGAAACAAATGAAATGGCTCTTCTTTACCAGAAGGCTCTGGCCCTGGTTACCTGCTAGCCCAGTCTGCACATTTTATGCCACACATATTTCAGCACGTGGACAGAGAGCAGACAGCAAACCAGCTAGACCAGTCTCCAGTGTAGACAGTGTATGCGGCCACATTTTGGAGTCATTAGAGTTTCCTTAAACGTCCCCCCATCCACTCCAATAAAGCCTATTTCCGATAACCTGCTACAGCCCCTAAAATACCTGCCAGCAGGTCAAGATAGAGTTTTAAAATGTAAGTCCGAAGTTTTCACTAGAATTTTCTAATTTTTTAATTTGATTTTTATGAAAATCTTTGAGCAGTCTGTTGTTATAAAGACTAAGTTTCTTTTTTGCAGAGACTAAGACTTAATGATTTCTTAAACTGGTGTTTGTGACGATCTTGAGGTCAGACTGCATATTCTCCAACGTTTGTATAAAACTTTTTTACCTACAAATGGACTGTCTCCAGAATGCTGCAGCTAACATAAAAGTAAGCTCCTCAAGAAGGATAATTCCTTAACTGTTACCATGTATTATTAGCCTAGACGGACCTATATTAGACTAGATGAGGGGTCAGTAAACTATTGTCCATGGACAAAATCCTGGCCAATGCCTGCTTTTGTCAATAAAGTTGTATTGGCAAACAATCATGCCCATTCGTTTATATATTGTCGCTAGCTATTTTCAAGCTAGAATGACACAGTCAAGTAATTGTAACAGAGACCATTTTATGTCCGTAAAGACTAAAATATTTCCTATCTGGTCCTATACAAAAAAGGTTTGCCAACCCTTGGCCTAGATTTATGCATGCCCTTCCTCATATCAGGAGAAATAAAGGTCCTATGAGAATAAAACTCAAAACAAGTACCTTTTTCATTTAACAGCAGAATTAATGAAGTTGATGATGAGATAGAGAGCTAACACAAAGGTCTAGATAGATCAAACAGTGCAGTAAAGGTCACTGTTCATGTGAAGAGCAAGCAAATCCAGCAGTCATATTTTATTTGTGAGAAGGGAGATTCCTTTGCAAATTAAAAAAATATATATCAGATAGAAGTATTTCCAAAGAGTATGGTTTTCTTCTGATACCTTAAACAGTATATTGAACATGACAACTAAATGCAATGTATGACTCTTAATTGGACCTTGTATTAAAAAAAACTATAAAGGACATTATTGAGATTGAGGTGTAATTATTAATATGAGCTATAAATTCGATAATAATATTAAATAAATGTTAAATTTATCAAGTTGATTGTTGCATTACAGTTCTGCAGGAGAAAGCTCTTGTTCTTGAGGGTATTTGGTGAAATAGAGAGGACTCAAGGTTCATGATTATCTGCAACTAACATTAAAAGGGATCATCAAATAGAGAAAGAGAGAGAGAAAGCAAATGTGGCAAAAGATTAACAATCAGTAAATCTAAGTAAATGACACATAGGTGTTGATTGTACTATTTTTACAAATTTTCTGTAGGTTTCACATTTTTTCAAATAAACTATTGGAGGAACACCTTTTAAAAACAGACATCGAAAGATTTCTTCCCCTGTATTTGGGAAAATGATGGAAAAGACAAAAAAAAAACTGATTTTTTTTTTTTAACCAAGAAGCTAAACTTGTCAGTAGCAAATTTATCTAGATATTGACACACAGTTATATTTCCTTCCCTCTTTACCAGGTTTTATCTCAGACAGGTTTATTTGATTTCCTGCACATAAGAAAAAAATTCTGTTGAATACTTTCCCCAGGAAAACATTATACGAGTATACCTAAAGCATGCATTGTAACCACATGCCTTGAATAAACATTTCCTCCTGTTAGACAAACCTCTGTTTTAAAATATTTTGAGAAATTTGTCACATTATGTGATACAAAATAGAAGATAAGCAAGTAAGATCCAAAGGGATCTCAAACATATGTCCTCACTGCTTCTCAGAAATATGGTGCTGTGTAACCTTGCAGGATTGAGGCAGTCACAGATGACAGCAGAGAATACCAAGAGGCATCATAATACATGGTGTTGGTAACTGCTGACAGATACTCCACATGGGATTTAGACATTGCAGCTTCGATATTAATCTTCAAGTGCATTTGAGAGCCTACAGCTCTGAGAAAAAGAAGAACACTTTTCTGTAAGTTCTTCAAAACCATCCTTAAATGTTGGTGTGTTCACCTGACAAGAGAAATGTGTCCAGCAACTTCTTGGGTGCCTATCATCTTGTGAGAGGATGGGCCCACTGCCCAGGGGACTAGGACCTCACTCATATTGTTACCAGGTAAAATAACACAGGTCTCTGGTTCCCAGGTCCAAATCTGATGTGAAAAGCCAGGCTTCTCTGTAGGTTCTAAATTTGAATTCATTTCTCTTGTGTAGAAGGCATTTTCCTCGACTGACTTGCAGAGTGAATACTCTCCCATACACTAGTTCTAAGTTTCATTTTTTCTTTAAATCCCAGAGCTTTTCAATAGACACCACTTTTCCTTAGAATTAACAGTTAGAGCAGGACTATGTTTTAGAGGCGGTTAAGATAAATTGTTATTGGGGAAAGGAAAGGAACAATGGCAGAAACTGTTTTAAGTGGAATTGAGTGTGTAATAAAAGTTCCATGTTTCTAATAAGGTTGAAATTGATAAGTTGCTTGAACATGTCAAGCGAGCCAATATATCAGAAAGATAAATTCTGTCCTGTCCCATAGTATGATTGCAACATGAGCACGTGGGACCACAGAGTCACAACATTAAACTATCATAACCATAAATAATGTCAAGAAAATGTTACTTTGCAGTTCTTGTTTGTGTTCCACATGTAAATTGAGCAATAATCCTAATGATAAATACCATTTCGATGAAGTAGTTAGCATTGGGCATCCTTTCTGGGTAAAAATAATGACAGCATTTCAAGGCAATTTACTTTTTTTTTTTTTTTCCCTCAGGCTGGTCTCGAACTCCTGACCTTAAGTGATCCTCCTGCGTCAGCTGCCCAAAGTTCTAGGATTACAGGTGTCAACCATTGCACCTGGCCTGATTTACTTCTTTTTAAGACAAAGAGATCAATCCTTTACCTTAAATATGAAGTTTGTGGGGTTTTGTAAATCTCCTAAAATTATCCAAGTAGAATTTAGACTTTTATCATATGGCTCTAGGTAGCTAGTCAGGATAACAAAAGAAGCCATCTAAGGTCCAACTCATTGACCAGTTACACTCTAGGAGGAATAAAACAGTGTTGGTTTTGGGGCTCAGAGCTAATTCAAATAAGCCAAGAAATTATGTGGCTTTATCAAAGTCCACATAGATGTCACAGCAGTTGAGTACTCTCTTTTAAAATGAAAAAGAAGAATCAATAAGTCAGGTGGGCACTAATTAGAGGAGAACCATAGAATATCATCTCAATTTTCTTCCCTACTTCTGTAGTCATAATGTCTGAGATCAAAAGCACTCCCTACAACCCCTACACCATTTCTTTTTCTTAAAGAGCTTCCAAGCAGTGGATACTTCTATGGCTTACAAAGACAAGCAATGAGATTAGAAAATTAGTCTGAAAATCTTAGGAAGGCAAAAGACACGAGACGTAAATGAAATCATTGTTTGTTCTAAAATGAATCCGTGGGAACAATTATCACCTAATTCAAAGGAATAAATATGAAACTATAAAACCTACATCAAAAGCCACCTACACCTGAATGGCAGGCTTTGTCAGCAGCTGATGAAATATGAGACCAAAGTCTATTTAGAAAGGTTCATGACAGATAAATCTCTCCCCCAAGCTAATTGTTCTCATAATTGGAGAGAAAATGAGAATTACTTTAAAAAAAAAAAACTGCAAAAAGGACAAAGCTAGACTTCAGGGATGGGCCAACTAGCTGATTTACCTAACAAAATAGTCCACATTTTGTTTAAAACTCGAGCTCGTGGCAAAGGTTGCATTTTAGTGACTTGTCACATGAATAGCATTGGCTACAGAATTCATCCCACCCACAATATCACACTCTGGCGGACTGTGAACGTCAAAAGGACAGAAACCCTGTTGAATTTTGTACATAGTAGGCACTCACAAAATATATAGTTACATGAAGGTGAGAGAGAAAAGAGTGAAGGCATGAGTGAATTAAGAAATAAATGCTGAACTGATAGGAAATATGATGGCTTGAGAAAAATCATTCACATTAACAAATTTCAGAGCTTCTTTATGAGAATCCGTGGACTGCACAGCCATTTGTAACAGGAAGATTAATTGCATGTGGTATTTTTTACAAATACATATATTGTGTCTAGACTTTAGCAAAACAAAGCTTAGGAAACTGTGTATATCATTGCTGTCAGTTCAGAAAGTGCCTCGAGCAAAATTGAATGAGAATTTTCACAAACCCTCATCATGAAAAATTTGGTTTGCATGAGTAGCCTGTCTCACCTGGCCAGATCATTGCCCTTGACATCAGAGGGTGATGCTGTGGGCACCATGGCTCTGCAGAGCGGGCTGCCCAGATCAGAGAATGACCACCCACCCTTCCCACGCATTCCCATTCCTTACAGGATTTTTGGTTTTAGAGTGTTTGTTTTATTGTTGTTTGGTTGTTTGATTGGTTTGGTTTTTTTACAGAGCCTTTTCTTTTGGGGGTAGGTTGCCTTCTCATTGGTTATGGTGCTAATGTTATTGTCCAAAGTATTTTAAAATAGTCTCCCACGGTACTTTTTTGCATTTCTCAGCCTGAGAGTTGTCTAATTTCCTTTTCTTTGCTTGGCATTGGTTTCCTTATCAAAGAAAGCACCTGCACATTCTAGTAAGCCTCATAAGAAAAATCACTGAATTACCAGCATTTTACTTTAGAGAACATAGATTATCAAATGTGTTTTTCTATACAATTAGAAGGAGCTCTGTCTCCAGATTAGAAGATTAAGGAACCCAGACCTGAAGCTGCCATTTAACAGCTTTCTGGCTTTGAGTGGAAAACTTACTCTCTCTGAATCTTCTTTTCCTTCACTCCAAACATTTGGGGTTAGGGACACCTTCACGCTTTCTCTCTCATTCACTTTAATTTTATCAAACATTTCATGAGTCCCTACTATTGAACAAGGCTCTAGGATAGATTGGACAGGGTCTCTGTCCTTCTGAAGTTCGTAGTCTAATGGAGCTTAATAAAATATTGTGGGTGGGGTGAATTCTGTGACCAGCGCAATTCAAGTGACAAGTCATGAGACAAAGGTGGCAGCGAGTTTCCTACCTTACTTGTTTTCAAGGACAATTATGGGCATCGATAATCTATGAAAGGATTTTGAAAACAAGAAAGGGCCTTACCAAGCTCAATGGGGTTGGTTTCCATTGTCAATCATCACTTACTCCTCTGCAATGCAAATGCCTATTTCTTTTCCTGTCCTGGACTATTTATAACACTAAAAAGAAAAGGCTGGTGCCTCTCCTTCAGATTCTTGTCCTGTCCAAACACCTGACATTCCCCCAAATTCTCAGTGTCAGGCAGAAGGTCTGTAGCTTCTAACCTGGTCTGTGTTCTTATTTGGGGAGCTGGAGTGGGGCCACAGAGAGAGATGGCCCACCTTGGAATGTCTCAGTGGTTCCTCACTGAGGGTGGTGGGTCATACTTTTGTAGTAACAGAAAGACTCTCCTGTAAGGATGCTCTGGCCCCTGGACCCTGGCCCCTGGCAGGACCAAAACATTCCTGTCCTCTCCAGGTACCAGTGTGAAGAACCTAAGCTCAGAAATGCCCACAGCCATGTCCCCCAACCCCCATGTGGAGAAGCTGCTCTGAGAGAAGGAAGCTGACCACAGAGACAAGTCAGCAGGAGAGACTGTGTCCTGAGACCAGTATCACTCCTGCTCTTTTCAATTTGGTTTGGTTTCTCTCTCTTCTTCTTCTTTTTTTAATTTTTATTATTATTTTTTAATATGAAAAGGAGAGTGAGTATGGGGATTCAATTTCCTTTTTTTTTTTTGTTTGAGATAGAGTCTCACTCTGTTGCCCTGGGTAGAGAGCTGTGGCGTCATCATAGCTCACTGCAACCTCAAACTCCTGGGCTCAAGTGATCCTTCTGCCTGTCTGAGACTCCTAAGTAGCTGGGACTACAGGTACCTGCCACCATGCTCAGATAATTTTTCCGTTTTTAGTAGAGATGGGAACCTGACCCTTGCTAGGGCTGGTCTCGAACTCCTGAGCTCAAATGATCCTTCCGCCTCGGCCTCCCAGAGTGCTAGGATTACAGGCGTGAGCCACCTGCACCTGGCCTTCTTTTTTTAACTTGTTAGTTTGGATTGGTTTTCTGCCCCTTGTAGCCAAGAAGCTTTGCTAATGGGACTGCATTCAAGTTGAAACATTTGAGAATGGATAAGTTTGCTGACTCCTCTCTTTCTCTCAAATGTGGTCTATCGACAAATTCCTTTGGTTCTTTCATCCAGAAATATCCAGGATCCCACCACTTCTTGCTCCTTCCAGGAGGACCACGTATTTCTAGCCACTATCATTTTCCCTGGGACTTTGCCTCCTACCCAATTTCCCTGCTCCTGCCCTTGCCCTGCTGTCATCTTCTCCCAACAGCTAGAATGATCCTTTTCAAACAGTCATTTCTCCAATGAAAACACTCCACTGGCTTTTCATGTCACTCAGAATAGAATGCAAAGTCCCTCTTGTGACATGACCTCTCTTCATCCCCTGACCTCATCTCCAGCACTCTGCCTCTTGCCCATTGTACTTTATCCACATTGGCCTCTCTGATGTTTCTGGAACACACCAAACACCCTCCCACCTTAGGGCTTGAGCTCACTTTGCCAGGAAGACTCTTCTCCCAGGTATCTATCTGCATGCCGCCTCCTTCTTCAATCAGGTCTCTGCTCAAACATCACCTTATCAGAGGGGCCTGTGCCACCCACCCCAAAGAAAATAGCCTTGCTCCTATTTCAATCTCCATCCTCCTTCCCTTGCCTCATTTTTGGATAACTCTTACCACTATTGTATTTAAAATGTGCTTGTTTGCTGTCTTTCTCCCACTGAAAAATTCCTGAGGGTGGGAATCTCAGCCATTTTGCTGACAGCTGTCTCATCAGCACCTAGAACCGCTCCAGGCATGTAGGAGGACTCTATTTGCTGCATAATGCATGTGTACGTGGGTGAGCAAATCCCTGTCCTCACTCCAGAAAGAAGGTAACTGGCCTATGAAAGCAAGCAGGTACAAACAGACATTCATCGATTATTGCGTATCAGCCCCTAGAATGAGTGTCGGGAAACCCAGCCACTGGGTGGACTGCATAAATGTTACGGTTTGAGGACAAACTTTCTCAGTCTCCTCTATGAAGACAGTGGGCACGATGTCAGCCAGCCTACCCAAGTGACAGTGATAACAGTGATAAGACAATCACAAGCTCGTATCATTCAGTGAGCACTTACTTTTTGCCAGGCACTGTTCTAAGTGCTTTGCATTTGTTAACTCACTTAACCACAAGGACCCCATGATAAAGACTCTACCAGAGACTGAATATTTGTGTCCCCTCAAAATTCATTTATTGAAACCTAATCTCCAATGCAAGGGTTTTTGTAGGTAGGGCCTTTGGGAGGCGATTAGGTCATGAGGGTAAAACACTCATGAATGGGATTTGTACCCTTATGAAAGAGCTCCCTTGCCCCTTCTGCCATGTGAGGCAACAACGAGAAGATGGCCATCTATGAACCAGGAAGCATGTCCTTCCCAGATACTGAATCTGCTGACACCTTAATGTTGGACTTCCCAGCCTCCAGAATAGTGAGAAATAAATTTCTGTTGTTCATCAACCTCCCTGTCTATGGTATTTTGTTATAGCAGCCCTAACAGAATAAGACAGACCCTGTGTTATACCTATTTAAGATCAGGAAATCAAGTCACAAATGAGCTAAAAAAAAAACTAGCTCAAGGTCCCCAAACTACTTACTTGCATAGCTGAAGTTTGAATTAGGTTGTTAACTATACCTCCACTGGACTGCAAATACTCTTTGCCGTAACCTACAGTTTGAGACACAGTTCTCATTGCTATTTAGAGCACACACACACACACGCGCACACACACACACACACACACACACACACACACACACACACACAAACACAGAGTATAACTAAAGTAAAAGCTTCACAAAACAATATTTGCCCACTAACGGACTGTGACCAGCAGTCCAAAAATGCTACAATGAGCCCTGTTTTTAGGTACTCTCTACTCCCCTTCACACTCACCTCTACCCTCAATCCTGCCATTAAAACGGCTCCAGAGGAGAATTATATTTGAATCCCTGTTAGCTCAGTGTGAAGGACCTTACTAGACAGCTCACTCTACAAGGAAAGGGACATTTGGGAGAAGCCACCTGGAGAGAGAAGGGGAAATATGAAGAAAAGGACATTAACTTCACCTGCTACACAATTTTGCCTAAGGCTGTCCCTGTTCTGCCAGGTGGAGGATTTCTGCCCCTCCGCAGAGCAAAGGTGCGTCACTGTTGTAAACAGAGAGCTTGCAACTACTGAGGCTTATTAATATTCTGCCAGGTCTCACTCGGCTCAGCTCCCTTCTGCCATTCTGCCATTCAATGTCACCACAGACTGAAGTGCCCTGCTGGGATAGGAAGTTTCGGCTATTTTTTGAACTTTAGTTATCTAATCGTGGTTTTATTTTTTCCTGCTGTTTTTTGTATCACTACCATTTAAGTATTTGTCTTTTTTTCTCTCTTATTTGTGCCTTAAAGCAGTATATAGATGGATACTTTAAAAATAACTGAATAAATGATGAACCCCCGAATAGAATTAACTGTTTGTCTTTCTAAAACAACCCCTGATTTTCACTTGTGTAGTCACTGTGTTCCCCAAGGTAGTTTTAAAGGTTTTTTTCTGCCTATTCTAGAAAAGAAAAGATTACTTTGAGATGTTTCGAGAGTAATACGATACACTTTATTTGTATGGAAGCTATAAATGAAAACACTGGGATACACTAGTAGGTATTACAATTCACCATCCTAAAGCTTAGCCCAAAAAACTAAATATGGCTGAATCTACTTGGACAAGTTTTATCTAGTTGCATTTATGGCTTCTGACCCATTTTCAGTTGATTTCCTTAAACTGGTACAGGGCCTCCTTAGGCCCTAAATCCTGATTCTAGGTACTTTCCTAGTGCTTTGCCAACTACTTTCATATTCCCGGGGGCCTTTTCAGAAAACCAGTCCACACTGACCCCAGCTCAAGGCTTGCCTTTGAGTTACAATTCACAATTACAAGAACCCCGGGTACCTAGTCCTAAATTTAATTAGTAATTTCCTCTGTGAAATGCAAAATCCCTTGGAAAGTTTCTTTAGAAGCTCTAGAATTAGCTCTTAAACTATTCCTCCTTCCAAAATAGATCATGCAATTCACAGTGGAAACTTTAAACATCTTAGTAGCACTAAACTGAGTCAAAATGTGTGGTCTTGGAAAGAACGAAACACATAACATCACAACCACAGAGTTCACATCCCAGATCTACTACTCATAAGCCATGTGAGGCCGGACAAGCTCTGTGGTCATGGTGAGCTTCACAGTCTTTATCTATAAAATATGTGGTAAGCGGGGCGTGGTAGCTCATGCTTATAATCCTAGCACTATAGGAGACCGAAGTGGGAGGATCACTTGAGGTCAGGAGTTCAAGATCAACCTGAGCAAGAGCGAGACCCCATCTCTATCAAAAATTGAAAAAATTAGCTGGGTGTGGTGATGCGCACCTGTAGTCCCAGCTACTCAGGAGACTGAGGCAGAAGCATCACTTGACCCCAGGAGTTTGAGGTTGCAGTGAGCTACGATGATGCCACTGCACTCTACCCAGAGTGACGGGGTGAGACTCTGTCTCAAAAAAATTAAAAAATAATAATAAAAAAAGAGGTAATAATACCTACCTTAACACCATGACAGGTATTAGCAATATTGCATGGAAAGCATCTGGCATATGGTACAATAGGGGAGGAAAAATATATATTTTTTCACTACCCGTCTTAGGTCATTGACTGGGACTCTGTCAAATTAGACTGATAGAAGAGAGATTAACAAGAGAAAAACAAACAAATTTATTGACATGTGTATTGCACCTGCACATGGGAGTACTCAATGATACGTAACTCAAAGGAGTGGTTAGAATCTGGGCTTATATAGCATCTTAGCAAAAAACCAATACATTTTAGATAACTGACAAGAAAAAAGAAAAGGACTTTGAGTTTCTAGGGCAGCAATTTATGGGAAGGTAAATATTTGGGGGAAATAGAGTTTGTCTCTGGTGATTCACTTCTGTCCTTCCTGGTAGAGAAGGGAGTGGGGATATCTTTACAAGTTTGTGTCCTGCTTTTAGGCAAATACAGGGAGAGATTTGCTTGTACCTGTTTGTTCTCACTTGTCCTCAGCTCAAAATAACCAATATGTCAAAGTGGCTTTGGGGCACATTCTGCCACCCGTCATTCACTCAGTAGGTAATAGGTGCAATGTAGCCTGATGGCTAAGAGGACAGGTTCTAGAGCAAGTCCAGGTTTGTACACTCCCTCTGCTACTTAATGATGATGGAACCTTGAGCAAGTTAGTTAACCTCTTTGCACCTCTATTTCTTCACCTGTAAAATGGGGATAATAAAAATTAAAAAGACATCTTGCTAACAGAGCCTTTGTTATGAGGGTTCGAAACATTTTTTTTAAAATCTTGTCACATAGTAAATATTAAATAAATGTTAGCTATTACATCCTAATAATGAATAATAAATATCCCTTGATATGTTCCAGGGATGACTTGAAGGGTTTGAATATTGTCTTCAAAATATAGAAATTATATATTTTTTCTCTCCAATCATTAAAAAAAAAAAAACACTACAGGAAAATTTGTTTATGTACTTTTTTTTACTGAACATAAGGCCATTAAAATCACTTAAGTTTATAGAACATTAAAACACAGATTAGGCCAAGGGAAATGCTGATGCTGAAAACATTTGCTTTCATTTTGTTGCTGGTTAAATAAAAGGCACATCTCCCTCGGCCAGTGAAATACTGCTTTCCTGGAGAACTCGAGGAAGATTTATTACCCAAATGCCCCCAAATGTTGCTTCTGCTCAAATCCAACGTATCCAAGGGGCATAACTGACAGCAGGAGAAAAAAAAAAAATTCTAGCAAAAACCGAGCTTAATGTGTTCTCTACTTGGTGATGAATAATTTAACTAGTTAAAAAAAAAACTATAGCATTAAAAGCTGATAATATAATTTAAACTATTGCTTTTATGTGTTGTCAAATTACATGCTGGATATTATTAGAAGCACTATTATTACTGTCAGTTGAAAATGACTAGAAGTTGTGTTACAGGCCCATATGTTGTTTCAACTTCTGTGTAGATTTGGTACAAGTTTGCTGCAATCCTATCTGGGGCCTGTGAAATGGACTACATAATTTTGGAAACGTCCCCACCTGGCTTAAGCAGCCATGGTGTTTTTTATAATGAACCTGAGGTTGGAACCTGAGGAAGAATCTCTACACGGATAGTATTCATTGGACTAGGGAGACCCATCTGCATCCTGAGTCCCACCTACCCTTAGAAAGCTCTCATTATTTCCCACTGCTGTCTCCACGGTGGTCTCAGAGACCGAGACACTCCTTCAAATATCTAGCAGAAGCATCACTCCAGACCTGACCTTGTAACTAATGATATAGCTGATGCAAAGCTGAGACATCTGGGTAAGACTTTCTCAAAGTCTCAACCATAACAAAAAGAAAAAAATGTATTCCTAGAGTAACATGACTGTAGACACTGCTATTTAACAGATAACACTTGTTTGCTGTGCTTATAGTATCTAACTTATTCTATTTCTGGGTCCACCTCCAGAAAGTGGGTGCCATCATATCCTTCAAGTTTCCTGGAATCATAGAGCTAAGATCCTTACACTCTTCTATGTAGGACAAAGAGAGCAAGACTCAGGAAGAAAAGAAAAAAAAAACAGTGTTCTCTCCCCTCTGCATTCATACTCTTCATTTTTTATCAGAGAACCTTTTCCTGCCTTTGTGCTTGACGTCAGGAATTACCATTCCCTTAAGAATGTAGAGCCATAAACACTCTGCGAAGGGAAGTAGCCTTGTCCCTGTGGACCTCAACTAAACAACCATATCTCAGTACATGATAACTCCTGCACAAGAAAAGTATAAATATTTTATTTCATTCTTAAGCCACCTTGTTATTTTAATAATTGGTCTCTTCTAGCTAGCCAGTCCATTTTATCTTCTGAATGTTAAAGGCTTGAACACTTTGGAGCAACTGAAAAATGTCAATGAGACCAGGACGGGAAATAAATATCAAAAGCAACTTGTTTTCCAAGTAAAACTGCAACTATAACATCTTATTTGATATTAAGACATAGCACTGTTCATAGCATATTTAATAATATAAACTAATCAATAGAAAAAAACTTGGAGTTTTTTCTGACAAGATTGTGGATTAGAGGTTTTGTTCGTGCATCTCACCCACCTGGAAATAGCAAAACAGTCTATAGACATTCATACTGTGAATTTTTATCCAAGAAGAAGCATGGGAGCTAGACAAAAACGTGAAAGAAACTTTGGACATTTTGAAAGGCACACCAGGCAGCAGCCCATACAGCAGGGCCAGCAGAAAATGGGATTTGTAGAAATATACTCACTAACATAGGCAGAGGTCACAGGATGGGAGAGGCTTTGAGATCTAATCTCAAGCAAAGGAAGAACCCCTACAGCCAGAACTGAGAGGTGACTGTGGCTTGGGCTCCTGCTGTGGGTGCAGTGGCTGGGTGTCCCGGCTTCTAGGAGGGGTGTAGCCTAGGAGCCATGGTTTTTTTCTGTGGGCAGGGACTTCTGCAGCCTGGGGCAATTTCATGATCTCAACACAGGCTGCTTGGTACTCGCTGCATTGAGGGCTTGGGAGCTAGGTGGGTCTCACTACTGCCTGCCAGGCTATGGAGCCTGGGCTGCCCCTCCTTCCCTGTGCAGGCTCTTTAGCATAACAGAGGTGACTCTACTAATTCCCGTAACATTGCCACAGTGGCCTGAGAATTGCCCTCTAACCCCACTGGAGGCTGGCCCTCGCACCCACCACTGGGGAGACTGAACATGGGCTCACTCGACCCAGCCCCTCCTAGCTTTGTCCCCCCAACACCTGCTTCAGTGACAGAACACAGGACAGGGACCCCGGGATTTTCACGGCCCTGTTCATTGCCAGGGACATCTGAGTACTTCTGGTTAAGAACTCGAACTTCCACCACCATAGCTGCCTCTCTCCGGCAAGTGCCACCTACTGGGCTGTAGAACAGCACTCAGGAAGGAGACAAGCCTTGAGTGACCTCAGCTACCACAATGGCCCACACCACTCTGGCTACAGAGCAAGCCTTAAGCCTGTTCACCCACCCAGTATATTACTATTACAACTGGCACTTCAGAAAGCCACCACACTAAGGGTGTTTATAACCAAGGAAATCTTACAGAATCTACATCGCTAACCTACCACCCAGGGCTGGTGTTTGCACCCAACCAGTGAGGAGGGGCTCAAGGACAGGCCTCCGTGGTCCACCTAAGCCCATCACCCCCTCCCAAGGGTTGAGAGAGGAGCCCCACCACTGTGCATTCCACAGGCCAGTCCACGGCCTGGGGCACATGAGGGCTTCTCACAGTAAACAAAGATCAAGCATACACTCTACTGCTACCACTGCAGCTGGCTCTTACCTGCAAGTGCCACCTACTGGCCTGGAGGTTGAACTGCACAACCCAATAGGAAATACGCTGTTACAAGTGCACAGTGTTTGGGAATGAGATAACCTTCTTCAGAACTTTGCCACCCAGGCTTCACAGGAGGCTGAAAGTCTACTCACATGTCCAGTATCCATGACTACAACTGACATTTGGGAAAGCCACCACACTAAGGCTATCTATAAACAAGGAATTCATACACAGCCTTGGGCACCAAAAGTACCCAGAAACAAAGCCAAACAACCCTATTCAACATACATTACAGTCACATCCTCAAGGAGGAACAAAAAAGTACCATCCAAACTAAACTCAAAAATAAGAAATGACAGTTTGTCCAGATAAGAAGGAGCCAGTGTAACAATTCTGGTAGTATGAAAAACAGGATGTCATGACACCTCCAGGGGGCCACACTAACTTTCCAACAATGTATCCTAACCAAAATGAAATTTCTGAAATGCCAAATAAAGAATTCAAAATATTGATTTTAAAGAAGCTCATTGAGATCTGAGAGAAATCTGAAAAAAATACAAATAAATAAGAAAATAAATTCAGAATATGCATGGGAAATTTACCAAAGAGATAGATATTTTAAAGAAAAACCAAACAGAACTTCTGGAAATGAAAAATTAATTGAAGGAATTACAAAATACAGTGGGAAGCTGCAAAAATAGACTAGACCAAGCAGAAGAAAGAATCTCAGAAGTGGAAGACATATCTCATGAATTAATCCAGAAAGACAAAAATAAAGAAAAAAGAATTTTAAAAACTGAACGAAGTCTTTAAGAACTATGGTACTAAATAAAGTGTCCAAATTTATGAATCATAGGTATCCCTGAGAGAGGAAAAATATCAAAATGTTTAGAAAATCTATTTCAGGAAATAATTTGGGAAAAAGTCCTTAGTCTTTCTAGAGGTATGGACATCCAGATGCAAGAGGCTCAGAGAACTCCAGAGGAATACACTGCAAGAAGGACTTCACAAAGACATATAGTCATCAGACTACCTAAAGTCAACATGAAGAAAAGAGTCCTAAAATCAACAAGAGAAAAGCATCTAGTCACTATAAAGGAAATCCCATCAGAATAACAGCAGAATTATCAGCAGAAAACTTGTAATTCATAAGAGATTGGGGTCCTATTTTCAGACTTCTTAAAGAAAAAAACTGTCAACTATGAATTTTGGGGGGGTTTTGCATTCTTTTAAAAATTTCAGTACATTTAGGGGTATGAGTGGTTTGGGGTTACATAGACAAATTGCACAGTGGTGATGTCTGGGTTTTTAGTGTACCCTTTGCCTGAATAGTGTCATTTTTTTCTTCCCTCACCATCCCTTCCCCCATTGTAAGTCTCCAATGTCTATTGTACCACTCTGTATGCCCCTACATACCCATAGCTAAGCTCCCACTTATAAGTGAGAACATGCATCAACCACGAATTTTGTATCCTTCTAGAATAAGCTTCATAAGTGAAGGAGAAATAAAGTCTTTCCCAGACAAGCAAATGCTGAGGGAATTCATCACCACTAGACCAGTCCATATAAGAAATGCTGAAGGGAATGCTAAATGTGGAAATGAAGGGTCAATATTTGCCATCATAAAAACACATGAAAGCATAAAACTCACAAGGCTTATAAAAACAATTACACAAATAAGACTACAAAACAACTAGATAACAATTAACAGAATTATGGGAACAAAACCTCACATATCAATATAACCTTGCACATAAATAGATTAAACATTCCACCTAAAAGGTATAGATTGATAGAACAGATTAAAAACATGATCTAACAATATGCTGCTTACAAGAAACTCACCTAAGGGTAAAGACACTTATAAACAGAAAGTAAAGGAGTATAAAAGGATATTCTATGCAAACAAAAACCAAAAACAAATAGGAGTAGCTATATTTACATCAGATAAAACAGACATTAAGTCAATAACAGTAAAATAAAAGACAATGAAAGTCATTATATAATGATAAAAGAATCAATTCAAATAGAAGAGATATAACAATCCTAAATGTAGATACACCCAACACCAGAGCATCCAGATTTATAAAACAAATATTACCAGACCAAAGAAAAGAGACAGACAAAAATATAATAATAGTGGGGGATTTCAACACTGCACTGACAGAATTAGACAGATCCTCAAGACAAAAAAAATCACCAGAGTAACATTGGACTTAAATTGGACTTTAGACCAAAAGGACCTAACAGACATTTACAAAACATTTTACCCAAATACTGCAGAATATGCATTCTTCTCTCATCAGCACATGGAACATTCTCCAAGATAGGATATATGTTAGGCCACAAAACAAGTCTCATTAAACTTTTTAAAATTGAAGTTATATAAAGTATCTTCTCAGACCACAGTGGAATGAACTAGAAATTAATTCCAAGAAGAATTCTCAAAACTATACAAATACATGAAAATTAAACAATCTGCTCCTGAATGATCTTTGGGTCAATGACAAAATTAAGACAGAAATCAAAAGTTATTTGCAATGAATGCAAATGAAGACATGTAATACCAAAACCTCTGGAATTCAGAAAAAGCAGTGCCAAGAGGAAATTGTATAGCATTAAATGCCTACATCAAAAAAACAGAAAGATAATAAATTAACAACCTAACATTGTGCCTCAGGAACTAAAAGAACAAGAAGAATCCAAACCTAAAGGAAAAAAAAGACATAACAAAGATCTGAGCAGAACTATATGAAATTGAGACCAATAAAACCAAAGTTTCAAGAAAATGAAAAGTTGATTCTTTGAAAAGGTAAACAAAATCAACAAACTGCCAACTAGAATAACCTAGAAAAAAAGCCTAAGATCAGATGGATTCACAGCCAAATTCTACCAGATATACAAAGAAGTATCAATCCTACTGAAACTGTTCCAAAAAACCGAGTAGGAAGGAATCTTCTCTAACTCATTCTGCAAAGCCAGTATCATCCTGATAGCAAATCCAGGAAAGGACACAACAAAAAAGGAAACTACATACCAATGTCCTGGATGAATATAGATGCAAAAAATTCTCAACGAAATACTAGCAAGCCTGATCCAACAGCACATCTAAAAGATAATATGGCACAATGGAGTGGGTTTTATTCCGGGGATGCAAGTATGGTTCAACATATGCAAATCAATAAACACGATCCACCGCAAAAACAGAATTAAAAACAAAAACCATACGATCATCTCAACAGATAGAGAAAAAGAATTCAATTAAATTCACCATCAAATACAAAGCTATTTGATAAAAACTCTCAACAAACTGGGCATAGAAGGAACCATACCTCAAAATAATAAAAACCATATATGACAAACCCATAGCCGATATCATAGTGGATGGAAAAATTTGAAAGAAATCCCTCTAAGAACTGGAACAAGACAAGTACCCTTACTTTCACCACCCCTATTAACATAGTTCTGGGAGGCCTAGCCAGAGCAGTCAGGCAAGACAAAAAGAATAAAAGGCATCCAAATTGGAAAAGATGAAGTCAAATTATCTCTGTTTGCTAATGATATGATCTTAAACATAGAAAACACTGAAGACTTCTCCAAAGACTCCTAGATTTGATAAATGAATTCAGTGAAATTTCAAGATATAAAATCAACATTCAAAAATCAGTAGTATTTCTACACACCAGTAATGATTAAGCTATGAACAAAATTAAAAACATCAATCCTGTTTACAATAGCCATTATAAAAACCCACCTAGGAATGTATTTAACCAAGGAGGTGAAAGACCTCTACAAGGGGAACTACAAAGCACTGATGTAAGAAATTGTAGATGGCACAAACAAGTGGGAAAACGTCTTATGCTCGTGGACTGAAAGAATCAACATAATTAAAATGACCGTACTACCCAAAGCAATCTATAGATTCAAAGCAATTTCTATCAAAATACCAATATCATTTTTCAAAGAATTAGAAAAAAATCCTAAATTCATATGAAACCAAATAGCCAAAGTAATCCTAAGCAAAAAGAACAAAATTGGAGGTATCACATTACCTGATTTCAAATTACACTACAAGAATATAGCAGTAAAACAGCATGGTATCGGTATAAAAACAGATGTATAGATCAATGGAACAGAATAGAGGACCCATAAATATAGCCACATACCTACAGCCAATTGATCTTCAATAAAGTCAGCAAAAACATACACTGGGAAAATAACACTATGTTTGGTAAATGGTACTTGGAAATTGGATAACCATATGCAGAAGAATGAAACTGGACCTTTATCTGTCACTGTATACAAAAATTAACTCAAGATGGATAAATGAGTTACATGTAAAACTTGAAACTATAACAATTCTGGAAGAAAACCTAGGTAAAACTCCACTAGATACTGGCCTAGGCAAAGAATTCATACTAAGACCTCAAAAGCAAATTAAACAAAAACAAAAATAGATAAATTAGACTTAATTAAACTAAAAACCTTTTGCCTAGCAAAAGTTATTGTCAACAGAATAAACGATCTATAGAATGGGAGCAAATATTTGCAAACTGTGCGTCTGACAATGGACTAATATCCAGAATATACAAGGCACTCAAACAACTCAAAAACATATATAAAAAAAATAGCCCCATTAAAAAGTGGGCAAAGACATAAACAGAATTTTTTAAAAGAAAACATGCAAATGGCCAACAAGCATATGAAAAAAATGCTCAACATCAGTATCATCAGAGAAACGCAAATTGAAACCACAATGAGGTATCATCTTATACCAGTTAGAATGGCTATTATTAATATTAAAAAGTCAAAAAATAACAGATGTTGGTGAGGATGTGGAGAAAAGGGAACACTTATACACTGTTGGTAGGAATGGAAATTAGTACAACCTTTATGGAAAAGATTATGGAGATTTCTCAAAGAAATAAAAATAGAACTACCATCTAATAAAGAAATCACTCTACTAGGTATCTTCCCAAAAGAAAACAAATCATTATATCAAAAAGATGCTGCACTCATATGTTTATAGCAGCACTATTACAATAGCAACAATATGAAATCAACCTGTCAAATAAATGGATGACTGAATAAAGAAAATGTGTATATATAAAATATACCCTATGGAATACCACCCAGCCATAAAAAGAAATGCAGTCATTTCTTTTGCAGCAATAAAATCCACTTGTACCTTCTAAATCTATAAAATTAAAAAATAAAATAAAATAAAATAAATTTATTTTTCCCAGGTACATGACTGTGTTGCATACTCCTAAAAATTTAGTGTTTGAGTGGGAGATAGCAAACTTCTGCTTTGCGTGTCTCTTCGGTGACTATAAATAGGCCATGATACAGTAATATTGAAAGACTGAAAACCTCAGATTCTGCAGGCTAGGCTCCTATAACATTTAGATCTCAGGGGTAAATTGAAATGACATATATGGAAGTATGTTATTTATAAGGTACAAATTACGGCACAAATATAGGAATATCACTCTAATTTTGGGCATTTTATAAATTCTATGCCCTAAATTTTACTATCTATTACCTATTACCAAAAATATTTTGGAGTTAAGCCCTAGGGGTTAGCAAAATACAACTTAGAGTGATACACTTAAGTTAGCTCATGAAACTTTGCACTTTTCTTTGAGATGGGAAAGTTTTCACTCCAGCTCGTGCCAGTGATTAAATGAAATTGCACAGAAAATACTGTTGTACGATTATTTATACCATAGTAGAAGTTTGGAAATAAAAGGATAAAGGAGAGGAGAAAGGAATTAATTCATAAGGTTTCTAGATGTAGTTCATAAATGAGGAATATTATCAATTAAATTATAGTTTGCAGTCGTTCCTTATTATGGCTTTTGATTCATTTACTTCTGGTTCATTCACTTGTTATAAATTCTAGAGCCCCAGAGGTACTGCAAATGCTTTGCTGAATTGCTTTTTTTTTTTTTTTTTTTTACCACAATAACCTTTTATTTCACTACTTAAGCATATATTTTATGATGTTGGTTTATCTGGGATAATACCAAGTAACTCTGACATAATGCAGACTCAATGGCACCCAGTGAACTTTGTAGAATTCAATCAACTTCCCACCTCTTTTAGCCACACTTTTCCCCTAAGTACACCATCTACTCACATCCTACAACCCTTACTCAGCTTCCTTAATCACCAACACCTCCCCTTACAGCCGAATATTTGGAGACAATGAAACTTTTACTTATAATGCT
>RJWJ010014764.1:0-37352 GCA_004363605.1 Indri indri | reverse complement strand
AGCTGAGCATCTACATTAGTTATTTTTTCCAAACATTTAATACTTACTGAAGTCTTCCCTTCTCCATTGATTCGTATAGATGACAATAGGCAGAATTTTGATCCGTGGAAAAGTGAGATGGGAGTTGTTGAAGGGCAGCTGGAGTTGCTCAGTTTAGGGAATTTGGTATGGGAAATCCTTACAAAGGAAATGGGTAAATATGAGGCATTAATGGGGGGTGGAGTTTGTCTGAAATAAAAGGGTCCATGTATTGTAGTAATTCTTAACCAAGGATGCACAAACCTGCAGACTGGGGGAGCTTTAAAAACACACTCACGTCTGGGTAATCAAACCATTAGTAGGTTTGATATGGGCCAAGGATTCATCTATTTTTTAAAAGCTCCCCAGGTAGCACTGATACAGGAAATTGTGGGAGATAAAGCTGGTCATATATGTAGGGAGCAGATTGGGAGAGATGGCAATGCCAAGCTGAATTTAGTTGTAGGTTCAGAAAGCCTACAGAAAGAGTAGAGTCAAAAGAACATGGACTTTGCACTCAGGCAGATGTAAGTTTTAATTGCATTTATACCACTTGCAGGCTATGTTATCTGGGCAGATTGCAAGTCCTCACCGGTCTCTTTGTTTTTTTTTTTTTTTTTTTTAGTCTTAAACTTAATATTTACCTAATAGGGTTGTCATGATTCAATGGAAAATCAAGTATAAAATACCTGACTTGGCACCTGACAGGGAAACGAATTCTCCCTTCTTCCTCTTGAATGAGCCTTTAGCAACATGCCAGGCCGGCTTCATAACTGCCTTTGGGATGAACTGATGTAAGACATTTCTACTGAAAACACGCAAATACATGTCGAGATGAGAAATGGGAAAAGATACAAATTGTCCTTTAATCTCAGAGGTTTCAGAAAGCTTCAAAGAGGCTGTACTTTTTAGGAGAGGAACCCTTCTTCCTTAAAGAAATGGAGAGAAGTTTTGAACTTCACACAGGCCTTGGCTTCATAGCTTGACAAAGGCAAAATCTGGCTCTACTTCAGGCCACCTTGGGCGCAAAGATAATCCTAGCCCCTGGGCAGCTTAGCCTGTGACCCAAGGTCAGCTGTTATGAAAATAACACAGTCACAGTCATTTTTATAAAAGAAATTTCGTCATGCAAATCTGTTTACAAAGAATCTCCTTTCTTGAAGATGGAAAATACCATTCCTTCTCAGAAGATCCACCTGCCTTAACCTTGTATCACTGATATTCATTCAGGTATTGATAAATATTTATTGATATCATTTCTGTTTGACAACTACTTTGGAACTGGCCTCAATATAGTAATCATTTAAAACCGATTTTCCATGCTGGCTTGTATTTTAAATTGACACCAAATATTTATTTTGGGATTGGGTGCTAATCAGTATTCCTTGGAGGTCACCCATCCAAGAGGCAGTGAGTCTGGCAAAAAGGGTTTGGAATCAGACATATGTGGTCTCAAGCCTTGACTCTTGGTAGGGACGAGCTGTGTGACTTTAGGTTAATCACTAAGACACTCTGGGCCCCAGGTTAATTTTTCTCTAAAACAGAAATAGTGTCTTTCTTACTCTAAAGCTAGTGCTGTCTTCCTCAAAGAGCTGCATTTCGTTGGGTGGAGAGGAGGAGAGTGCTCATTCGTTCCAGAAGACAGGAACTGCTGTGCCCTGATGGTGTCTAGGAAGTCTCTAAGTGATGGCAGGGCTTGAGCTGCAGAGACGCACAGGTCAAGAGTCAACTGAATTGAAAGCCTCCTGTGAATAGAGAGTTCTTTTCTGCTTCACCTTCACCGGACATCAGAGAAATAGATCAAGAGAAGGATGGCATTGTTGTCACTTGAAGAAAAAACAAGTGGAACCTGGGCTTATTGAACCAAGAGGGGCTTAAGTTGGTAATTTATCCTACATCACGAAAGAATCTCCTTTCTAAAAGACTTGAAATCTCCTGGCTGACAGAGACTCAAGAGTTCATTAGTGACTCTCAATCTCTTCTATAAAAGGCAGGTCCTCAAATAACGTCTTTTCATTCATTGTTATATTGTTATAATGTTGAAGAGAAAAAAAAACATAGATTCCTGGCTGGGGTCACTGTCTGTGTGGACCCTGCATGTTCTCCCCATGTCTGCGTGGGTTTTCTATGGTACTCCCATTTCCTCTCGCATCCCAAAGATGCGAATGTCAGGTTCATTGGCATGTCTGCGTGCTGCCCATCTGAGTGTGTGTGGGGTGTGTGTGAGTGCACACAGGGTGACGGAATGGCACCCTGTCCAGGGTGGGTCCCAGTCTTGTACCTTGAGCTGCCAGGATAAGCTCCAGCCACCCTCGACCCTGAACTGGAATAATTGGGTAAATAATTATTGCTCTTGTTTTTATTAATCTTTCTTAAATGAATATATAGCTCATATTTATTTCAATGTTTAATATGAGCAGTGTTTTGGTCTTTATTTAGAAGTCTGATGGTGTTTTCGTGACCAGAAATGTGCCACAGGAACCTTGATACAAACTCTTGTTTGTATCAATGAGCCTCTGGTAAAACTGGTTTTGTCATATGTCATTTTTCTTAAAGTTGCAGTTTCCGAGAACCTGTGGATGACGTTACGTGAGGATTTACTGTACTACACAAGTCTCCTGAGTTACTGTATGATTACTGTGGTTGCAAGTTTCCTGGTGAGCTCCCATTCCCTCACTCTCATCTACCCCCTTCTAGGAAGAAACCCTACAGATGCTAATCTGAGTTTGCAACAGCAGGGACCTAGTTCTGGCTGCAGCTTCCCAGGTGATATTCCAAAGCTGATGAGGATGCTGGGCCCCGTGCACTTGCCCTTCCCTTAATGGGTCCCTGCTGGACATGAACCTATAAAATGAAGGGGCCCGGGGAACTGATCAGAAGTCAGAATCCAAACTCCTGGACTCTCTTACCATTTTGAAGGTAGAGGAATTCAACCAAAGGACTGTAATACTGCATTTATTATACAATTCTGGTATCACATTAAGACCTAATGATTTTCAGAGCAAAATGCCAATGTAAGGAAATAGTCTCTAATGCAGCTAAACTTCAAAGAATAGCCAGGTGTTAATGGTTAGGGGCACCAGCCTAACAGGACCATAAGATTCAACTCACTGAGCAGTCACTGGGTTCTCACTAGGCAGCCTGTCTTGTGCTGGGTACTGACCACGGCAGCCGTGGCAGGAGCGATACAGAGATAATAATGATAATGACATTGGTAACAATAATAGCCACATGTGCTGAGAGCTGATTATGCACCAGGCATTGTGCTCATTTATTTGTTCACTGAATAAATAGTAGGGGCTCATAAATACTTGCCAAATGAATTGCTCACTTGCACCAGCTGTACTGGCCTCATTTCTTTTCCTTGGATGAGCCTCAGGGCCTTTGCGTTGGCTTTTTTTTTCCTGCCTGGAAGACTCTTCTTCCAGATATTTGCTTGGCTGGCTCCCTTACTTCCTTCAGGTCTTTCCTCAAAAGTCATCTTCTCAGTGAGGTCTACCTGAACACCTAATCTAAAATTAGAACCCCTGTCCCAATCCCACACCCTGTTTCTTCCCCTTAGCACTTAGTACTACTGTATCTAACGTGCTGTGTTTTACTGATGTGCTACTGTCTGGCCTCCTGTGCTAGCCTGGGGGCTCCACGGAGTGCAGGGACTTTGGACTGCTTTGCTCACTTCTGTACCCTCTTTGCCTAGGTCTGATGCTCGAATTTGTTCCATGAACAGAATGAAAGAAATACTTTCTTAGTGCCAGGTATGTGCCCCACCCAACAAGAAGCACCAGGACAGTGCCGTGAACATGGCAGACAAAGTTGTGCCCTCCAGAGGCCTAGGGCCTGTTGAGGATAAGATATTGAACTAATGACACAACAATCTCCATTCTCCTGAAATAGAACATGCTGGATGCTTTACTGATACCATTTCACTGAAACTCTACCACAGCCCTAGGTCGTGGGTACCATAATCCACAATTTACAGATGCTATCTTTGTTTTTTCCATAGCTGAAAACATCCAGATTAGGTTCTGAATGACAGAGGGACAGGACTTTATTTAGTTGGCAAACACGGACGATAACCGTGTATATGTAACTTACAATTATAACCGTCTTTTTCATATACATTACTTCCCATGAATCCTGTGACGTATTGATCCTACCTTATAAACGAGGAAACTGAGGCCTAGAGAAGTTAGAAAACTTACCAGAGCCACACACCCAGTAAGTCTTCCAGAGAGGATCAAACCTATCCTGCACCCTCACCACTCTTCCTCAGCGCGAGGAACCCAAATGCCGAAGGGACCGATGGGTGGGGGAGGCAGTCAGGGACCAGATTTTCCTAGAGAAGGAGGCAGTTGGGACTTTCAAGTTGGAAGGCTGGGGAGAGCCTGAACGAAGAACAAAGGCTTGCAAGTGGCTGCAGGGCAGGGAGTGGCAGATTGAATAGAATCCCAGGTGGGTGGGGAGGCATAGTTCCCACACCCCCAACCCCCACGACCTTCACATACAGTCCTGGCCATTGTGGTTTGATTCTAATAAGGACATAAGGCAGATCCTGGAGCAAGGCAGGGGCAGGATGAAGATGGTCTCAGGGAGCAGGGTTTTTACAGCTACGTCCCCATCCCATTCACTTAGAAATCCATCATTTTCATGTACCTCTTCTATTTTTTTGGTTAAATTAGCAACATATATTTATAAGTTGTCATTGGAACCTATCCTAAAACATTGCATTTACATATAACACCCTCTTCTGCTGAAGTTTCAAAGCTTTGAGGCTTTTCCAACATTCCCACCACCTAAAGTGTGGGTACCCTGATAATGCAGCATGCTGAGAATCAGAAGCCTAGAATTCTACGTCACGTACTGTCACATGAATCCATTCAACCGTCAGTTATGAGCTGAATTTTATACCCCCAAATTCTTATGTTGAAGCTCTCTAGTACCTCATAATGTGACTACATTTGGAGAAAGAGTCTTTAAAGAGGTGAGGAAGTTAAAATGAGGCTGTTAGGGTGGGCCCTAATCCAATCTGACTTGTGTCCTTATAAAAAAAGGAAATTTGAACACATGGAGAGGCATCGGGGATGCAAGTGCACAGAAGAAAGACCACGGAAGGACACAGCAAGAAGGTGGCTATCTGCAAGCCAAGGAGAAAGGCCTCAGAGGAAACCAAACCTAGTGACATCTTGACTTTGGACTTCTAGCCTCCAGAACTGTGAAAAAATAAATTTCTGTTGTTTAAAGCTACCCAGTCTGTGGTATTTTGTTATGGGAGCTTTAGCAAACTAATATACCATCCCTCCATCCCTCCATCCCTCCATCCCTCCATCATATATCCAGTGCCTCCTACAATCCAGGCAAATTGCTTGGTGCTGTGGATAAAAGAGGAACAGATCAGTTTCCACCCTGAAAGTGATAGTGCGGATGACATTGAGTAAATAGACAATTACAATACATTGTGATAAAGGCTATGACCCATCTGGGAGCTGGGGGTGTACCAGGGAGGGACGCTTCATCCAGGTTGCGGGGGGGGGGGGGGGGGGGTGGAGGGGGTTGGTAGGAAAAGGGTCAAAGAAGCTGAGTTCCTAAGAGAATACGGCAAATTAAGGCAACTGCAACTGCAGGAAAGCTCGATCTGGCTAAACATATAGTAGAAAAGGATTGGAGGGAAAAATAAGACAAGAGAGAGAAGCAGAAGCCAGATTATAAAGGATTTTTTTAAATGTCACGTCAAGGCAGTGGTTCTTGTAATTTTTTTTCCCTGCCTACAATACACCTAAGAGAAAACACGTCCATCAGCAGCATGGTGAGAGGGAGCAGCTGCGCAGGTGAACTACCAGCGTCAGGCTGAGATACAGCCCTGCCTTCCCCTTCCCTGTTTGAGACTCATGATGCTTACTAAGAATCTGGATTTTATCTGAAGGCCGAGTGGCCTTGGGTTAGTTACTTCACTACCCTGGGTATTCTCTTCCTATCCGTCTATACGTTTGTGTGCTAGTTCAGAGTGCGAGCTTTAGTATCAACTGGATCCCAGCCTTTCCTGCCCATTCTCAAGCTGGGTCACCTTGGATAAGTCGGCCACCCTCATCAGTAAACGGTATCAATATTACTATGGTGCCCACATCAAAGATTCACTGAGGACAAAAGGAGGTAATGCGTGTGGAGTTCCTGGCATGGTGCCTGGCATGTAGTAAGTGACTAGTAAACATTAGTGATTACAAGGCATGTGATCCTGCAGCTCCCCTGCAGCCCAGCAGTGTGAGTGATCATTTTCTCGGTGTTATCATCATTGTCATCATCCTCACTGCCATCTCGTCATCACTATCTTACCATCATATCATCACCATTTCCATCACCATCATCATCGTCTTCAGCACCACCAGCCCCACCATTCCCATAATAATCATTGCCATTATCTTTATCACCACCATATCTAAGCTCTCAGAGGTCATTCCTTCCCTCCACTGCTCTCCCTCGTGGCTGTCTTATGAAAGGGGAGGCCCTACACAGAGGGATTTTAATAACGTGATAGAACATTTACTGAGCTACTACTATATCAGACATTGTTCAGGGAACTGGGGACATGAGAATGAGCTGCATAAAATTCCCACCCATGAAATTAATTTAATGTTGGCTGGGTGCGGTGGCTCACGCCTGTAATCCTAGCACTCTGGGAGGCCAAGAAGGGAGGATCCCTTGAGGTCAGGAGGCCAGCCTGAGCAAGAGGGAGACCCCATCTCTACTAAACACAGAAAAAAAATTAACTGGGTGATGCCTGTAGTCCTGATGCCACAGCACTCTAGCCTGGGTGACACAGCGAGATTCTGTCTCAATAAAAAAAAAAAGGAAGAAATTAATGAGAAGAGACAGATGATAGTAATTAAATAAGCAAATATGCAGTACGTCAGAGAAAAACAAGTACTGGAAAGAAAAATAAAGCAGGGAAGGAAGACAGTTTCTGGGGCCGGGCAGTTGTTTGTACAGGATGGTCAAAGAAGTGGTCATCTAGAGGTGACATTTGAACAGAGGAAGTGAAGGAGACCCCGTGGGGATACCTGGGGGTAAAGTTCATCAGGCACAGGGAACAAAATTATAGAGGCCCCCAGGTAGCAACACACCTGGCTCATGAGAAGCAAAAAGGAGGCACGGCGTGGCTGGATGGTAGAGATCGAAGCGGAGTAACAGGGGATGGGATCAGAGAGGCAGCCGGGGGCAGAACGCGGGGACCAGGAGGTCACTGCAAACACTCCGGCTTTTACTCTCACTGACATAGCAAGTCATCGGAGCCTTTTGGAAAGAGGCGTGACATGATCCGCCATATTGTGGCAGATCTGCTCTGGCTGCTGTGCTGAAAACAGACGACAAGGCAGCAAGTACTTTAGCAGGGAGACCAGCCTGGAGGTTATTTTATTTCAAAAAACCAAGTGTGAGCTGCTGGGGGCTTGGGTCAGTGGGGTGCTGCGGAGGTCATGAGAAGTGGGAGATGATGCACATTTTGAAGGTAAAGCCAACGAGATTCGCCAATACACTGCGTTGGATACGGGAGTGGGTGAGAGAAAGATGACTCGAGGATGACTCCTGAGCGGCTGGACGGATGGGAACGGCGTGTTCTGAGGTGCGGAAGACTGTGAGCATATGGGGAGGAGAAAGTCGATTTTATGCTCATATTATCCCTATAAGGTAGGTATTATGCTTATCTTCTATAACAACTGGTCTCACTAAAGTGAAGTCTTGGATTTGAACTAGTTTTCTCTGATTCTGGAGCATATAACCCCACAACAAACCAAAATTCACAGAGGCCCTGGTCTTGGCTGCCTTAGACCCGGGTTGCCACCAACCTCTCACACCGCAAGGGCTTTCCCGCTGACCATCAAAGGCCACACTGATGGCGCCCATCCAGCCTTCACAAGGTCCCTTTTCTCCACAGGAATGAAACTTGTGCACACGAAGGCTCCTGTTCCTCCAGGGAGAACGTTCAGGGCCACTACCCTTCCAGACCACCAAACAGAACATCACTCTGCCAGCTGGAGGATGCCCCAGATCAGTTTGCCCATGAGCCAGTGAAATTTTGGTTCATGAGTGAAATTTTGTCTAATTTATTCACTTGACAATGAATGAGTTTCAGTAATTGATGATAAGGTACCTTTTACCAAGCTGTTTGATTTTCATTCCAGCTCTGGATGTGAAGATTTCTTCATCCTCAGCCCCCTAAGGATCATCATTTCCCTATTTCGGCACTGGCTGGGCCTGTTAGGGTTGTAAGCAGATAAATGGTGGTTAGCTGGAGTCAGTCCACCTGGGTTCAAATCGTGGCTCTATCACTTATTAGCTGTGGGATCTAGGGCAGGTTACTTCACTGCTCTGTGCTGCTGTTTTCTCATCTTTAAAATGGGGAGAAGACGAAGTCTTTCACAGAGTTGTTGTGAAATTTAAAAGACAATATATGCATAGCGCTTAGTACAGTGCACGCACATGATAAAGACCTAATAAAAGCTAGCTATTAATTTTAATATTACTTTATTAAGACATTACTTTGTGCCCATTGTAATCATCATCATTATCGTTGAGACTTGCTTTGTGTATAGCACCCAACTGTGCCCCACAGGGAGGGATATAAGTAAACACTTATTTAGCACCTTGTAGTTTAAAAAATACTTTCATGGGCATTATCACTTGATATCACCCCAGGATATGGGTATGTTAACCACAGTTTAAAGGAGGTTGAAACGTCGGTTTATAGCATACAGTCAATTTAACAAAGTGGCATTAAAGTGTAAAACCATTTTATGTTCATAAGTGACATGAACATGAGGCCTTCCTTACCTCCAGCCCCAAGCCATCCCTTGGTCTTGCCCACCCCTCAACTTCCCCTCAGAAGACCACAGATGCTACCAAGCACATATCTTAGGACCAGTGGAAAGCTGCTTATTTTTAAAGCAGTATCAAAATACCCCCATATCAAAATGTCATATATCCATCCATTAGCCAAGAGGTGGCCCCTCTGGGTCCTTCCCCTCCTGCATGGGACTGTAGCACTTGGAGTTGGGGAGCTCCCAGGACTGTGAACCCCTGAGGCTGGGAGGGGTGGTCCTAGCTCTCCAAAGCCTATCTATAAAGGATGGCACCATGCCTGACGTCACTTAGTGTGCAGGGCAGTCAGGCTCATGCCTTGGCCTTCTGGGGGCCTTGTTAACCCAGAGCAGAGAAGAGGCAATCGACTTTAACCGGGACTTTCTATTTAGGCATTCTAACCAACCTGCAGAAAACCAGAGGGCTGCAGGCCAACAAAGTTTGACCTTGTAATTTACCGTCCGTGCAGTCCTAGCCTGTTCAGAGGCATTTTCACTCAGCTAGATGAAAGGAAGAGATGTCTCTGGCTCATCCTTTTCTTCACCCACATGCCAGACCATCCAACACACTTCAGGGAGGAAGAAGAGAGAAAGGGATAGGGGAGACAAAATCAGGAGGAAAAGCTGAAGGGAAACTCCCCTAAATGTGTGCTGTGCTGACGTGGAAATAGGGTAGAAGAGTGGAAATCTCCAAGAGCTATTGGTCCCTTCCTGCCCTAGAAGATGCACTTCCATGACTGCCCACCAGCCGCCCCCTTTGGCTGTAACTGAACACCACAGTGGTGCCACACTTCAGAGAAAAACACTGCCTGCTTTTTTTAAGTTAAACACATCGTAGCCTGTGATTTGTAAGCCACATATGGTCCTAGGAGCTCCAAGAAATAACGATGAAAGAAAATCGTTGAAATCTAGACATAGAAGCTCTGTGAAGCTATATTTTCCCTCAATGACTCTGCAAATTTTATTGGCTACCCTTTATTCACTAAGCCTTGATATATGTCCAGTGTCTTTTATCTACTCCTCACAACCTGGTGATGTAGTTCTTATTACTCCCATTTTATAGATGAAGATACTGAGGTTCAGAGAGGTCACACTCTGAAGTCAGTCGTGGAACTGAATTTGAACCCCGGGCAATCTATTCCAGAGCCTGTGTTTTAACCATTATACTCACTACCACCCAGAGGGAAAAGGGTGAGAGGCAAACTCAGTCCCCTTCCCTACCCTCTATTCTTCCAGTGCTTAGTAGAGGCAAAAGTTGAGAAAACTTTCATTCTCATTTCTAGCCTGTAGTCTGGATCAATTTTTAAAAATTCAAATATCATTGAATTATTTCTGGTAACAATCAGATGACTTTTTTTGTAAGAAATAGAATAAGAAGAAAGGTCCTTAGAGGTGCACGTTACAGAAGGGGTGAAACTGAGAAAAGAGGTTAGGCATACTTCTCAAGGTCACACTGTTTGGGGGCAGAGCCAAGGCTAAAAATGCAGGGCTCCTGCCTCCTAGGCCAGAGGTTGGCTTGGCCCCAGCAAACCGCTTTTCGAGTTATCACTGCTTCTGTCCCTTACACAGAGCACTGCTTGAAGAGGGATAACCTCATTTAGTGCACTAGCGATTTTAAACACAACCCAAAGTGAGCCGAACAGTTTTTAAACAAAGTTCTTCTGGGCACCTTCTGCGGAGTTAGTCCTCTGCTTTCCTCTGTCGTCTTCCCATCCCCCAGGTCAAAGTCCTGTGCCCTGTTGAACCAGGAGGCTCCTGGTATTTAGCTGAATAGGGACGTTTCTCTCTGTCTTGGGTAGAGGGTTATGTTTCTAGTCCAGAACCTGCTATAATTTCCTCCGGCCTCCCACACTAGTACCCACTCTTCCGCCTGCCTGGCTGGCTTCTACAGCCCTCTGCAATCTGGAGCAACTCCGCCCAGTTCATCTCTTTCTTCCCTGTGTGAAACACAAACCCTCATGTCCATCAGGTGTCCTGGGCGCACCCTATTTCCGCTACAGAAATATCCTCTCTGCTCTTCTCGTATGCAAATCATTCTTCAAGGCTTTGCTCAAGCCCAGTGCCCTCAAAAGCCTTCCCCTCCTACAGCCCAGTGGTTTGCTTTTCCAAATTTTCTTTATGTTTATATTCTAATTTACAGCAATTAGCCCTTCACATCTTTCTGCATATTTCTCCAAGTAATGCAGGCTCCCCGAGGGCAGGCACATTAGTGTTCGTTCATTCACAGAGAGTTTTAAAAGTGCCGTATAAGTGAGATACAAAGAGAAGTATAAACAATGGTTGCTCCCAGTCCTCGAGGAGAGGCGAGTAGTTTACAGACATCTGTCTGGCACACAGTAAGCCCTCAACAAAGGTTTGCTATATTGAACTAGCATATATAATGCCTATTGTTGCAATTATTTGCTAAGTCCCACGAGAGGTATCAAGTGATGGTGTTATAGGGGAAGTTATTATGAAAAAGGTGGCTTTAAGGACAGGAAATATATATATTTAACAGAATTGGGAGGTTACAGACAGAAGAAACAGCATCCCTATCACAAGCTGCTAGGTACACAGCCGACACCAGGCAGGGGGAAGCAGTGGAGTAGATGCAGCTCCGTGTCTGCTCCAGCACCCACCGGCCTGAGGGAGTGGCCAAGTTGCTTAACTTCCCTGGGCCCCAGTTTCCTTCCCATTCTGAAGTGATTAAGCTGCACAGTTTCTGGAAGAATCAGATAGAGGTTCAAATTGTGGCTTTGTGTGACCTTCAGGTAATCAGGTGGGGGTGGGGGCTCAGCCTCAGTTTCTTTCCCGCAAAATAATTCCTACCTTACAGGGCTTTTGTGAAGTTTTAAGAACACACGTTAAGTCACTACGCACAGAGCATTACTGTGTTTCCTTCTACAAAAGTAAGGGTGGCAACCCTGATCTGCCCCCCTCTCCACGCGGCTACTGATGGTCTCCCGGCACCCAGGCCAGAGTCTGTTCTGAGTAGGGGCTGTGGACAGACTTGTTGATCCCCAAAGAGAAAAGAGTCGAAAGGGCTTTGAGAAAAAGTAACAAGCTGTCTGTCCACAGTTGGCTGACTCGGCTAACAGGCACGCTCAAAAAATGCGTTCCCTTGAACTGACTTACCGCAGTCCAGGAATCTTTGCTAACTCTTACCAAGCACGATGCCGGAAGCCAACTGGTTTTTAGACAGCCCTTTGTGCCTCCGCCTTCAAACCCGAGGAAAAGAGACGAGGCCCAACCCGGTGGCGGGCCGGGAGGATGAAAGGAGGGGATTCCCCCAATTCCCAGCAGAAAGGAACCCGAGATCTGCTCCCACCCTCTTACTCCCACTCCTGGGGGCAGGCTTCTCGGGCGCCCCCCTTCATTCTTCTCTCCGCACAGGTCGAGAAGGGAGTGGGGGCCGCACTTGGCCCACTGCCCAGGGCCAGCCCGGGCTGTCGTCTCTCTGGCCCCTCCTGGCCACGCATTCCTGGCCCCCGTCCACGCTGCTCTGCCGCCAGCCCCGGCTCGGGTGGACCCAGCCCTCCGCCCCCTCCGCTCGGCCACCGCGGCTGCCGCCCCCGGCCGCCGTAGAACCCGCCCGGCGCCCTCCCTACCGCGGCCACCTCCGCGCCTCCGTAGAGCCCGCCGGGCCGCCCCCCGCCTCCAGCCCGGCTCCGCAGGCCCCGCTCGGCCGCCCCCTGCCGTCGGCCGCCGCTGGCCCTCCCTCTTTGGGGTCGTGGCGGCAGGGAGGAGGGGCCGCCCGGCGGCCCGGCGTGCGTGGCAGGCGCTCCCAGCTCGGCGCGCTCGGCCTCCCTTCCCGGGAGGCGGGGTCGGCGCCGCGGCGGCGGAGGCAGGCCCCCTCCTCCTTCCTCCTCGGCCCGGCCTCCCTCCTCGGCCGCCCGCTCTCTCGGCCGCTCCGACGCCAGCAGCGCCCGCGTGCCGCTCGCCCAGCCCCGGGGGAGCCCCAGCAAGTTTCCCGGGCCGCGCGCCCCGCTCGCTCGCCTCCCAGCCCGCAGCCCCGGCTGCCGCCGCGCCCGCCATGCCCTCGGCCAAACAAAGGGGCTCCAAGGGCGGCCACGGCGCCGCGAGCCCCTCGGAGAAGGGCGCCCACCCGTCGGGCGGCGCGGATGACGTGGCGAAGAAGCCGCCGCCGGCGCCGCAGCAGCCACCGCCGCCCGCGCCGCACCCGCCGCAGCACCCGCAGCAGCACCCGCAGAACCAGGCGCACGGCAAGGGCGGCCACCGCGGCGGCGGCAGGTCCTCCGCTGCCGCCGCCGCCGCCTCGTCCTCGGCGTCCTGCTCGCGCAGGCTCGGCCGCGCGCTCAACTTTCTCTTCTACCTCGCCCTGGTGGCGGCGGCCGCCTTCTCGGGCTGGTGTGTCCACCACGTCCTGGAGGAGGTTCAGCAGGTCCGGCGTAGCCACCAGGACTTCTCCCGGCAGAGGGAGGAGCTGGGCCAGGGCTTGCAGGGCGTCGAGCAGAAGGTGGGTACATCGTCCCCCCCAACACCATCCGCACCGGCTGCGGCCCCCGGACCCACGGCTGGGCTCCCTCGTGCCCTCCCGGCTGGCCCCTAGCCCTGTCTGCCCAGGCCCGGTGGCCGGAGCCGGCAGCCCATCCTTGGCTGGCCCCGGCCCGGACACCCCCTTCCCCAACCCGGTCCCCTAGTTCCGAGGCAGTCCCCAGACCCTCTTTGTTAATGGCCGCGGAGGAATCGGCCCCCAGGGATGGACCACTGCGAGGATGGCCAGGCCAGCCTGGGAGGGTGGGCCAAGGCCCTGTCACAGGACATTAGCGGTGACCTGTAAGGAAGCCGGCAGGCTCCGGGGGGAGCCCATTCTTTTTGGATTAGGAACCGCCGAATGGGCAGAGTTGTCTGAAAAGGAGGTTGGAAGGGAAGCCAGCGCATCTCTGGAAGCCTCAGGCAAGGCCGCACCTTAGCTCTGCCAGTGGGAGACATCTGAGCCAGTTTTTAATAGACCGGGAGCTTGGAGAAGGAAAAGCTGGTATTCTTACTCATTTGCTAAGTCCAAATGAAATAGTATCTATCTTTAGGCCCCTTGTTTAGTATTGGACCAGCGTGCCCATGTGGGCCTTTGAAGTAGTCTTACTTGAGCTTTAGGGAAAGGGAAAGGCCAAAAATCCTAGGTCATTCTGGTGAAGAAGATTCCTAAACACATTTATATGGTGTTTAGAGTGCTTACTCACATGTTATCTCATCCTTATAGCAGCCCTTGCGGGGAGGAAGGACTAACGTTTTTGACTCCATTTTGCAGACCAGAAAATCGAGGTTTATGGAGATTAAGTGAATTGAAAAAGTCCTCAGCTGGTGAGTGGCAGATGTGTGAGAATGTCTAGGCCACTGCCATGTTAAGGGTCCACAGGGCCTATTTCAGGTATGGATGGACCCAGCTCTCAAGGCAGAGTGTCTTAGCTTCTGCCCATCTGTGGTTTTTCCAGACTAAGTGCAGTCCCTTCGATCTCATTCCCCTTCCTCCAGCCTCCACTAATGTCATTGCTCAATGAAAGTTGGTTGCAAGAATGAAACAAAAAATCCCGCCACTTCTGACCCTGGAGCTGCTGCCTCCTTTTCCCAGCATGCTGCCTGTCCTGCCAAGTTTCTCTCTACTTTTGTTGAGAGTGCAGGACTAGGAATTTCCTCTTGAGACTGGCAGAGCAACTGGAATGAGTCAGCCTGCTAAATGCTGCAGGCCAAGGGAGGTGACTTTTCTAAGGGAATTAAGTAGGCAGTGATGCTCCGCCTCTCCTGAATGTCGGATCATTCTCAAAAAAGAGACACACTGCTGGAGTAGAACCACTAGCCTCTCTGTCTCCTCTCTTTCATCCACCTGCTTGCTAATCAATCATAATATTTATTGAAGTCTGATAGTCATATGCTCTGTGTAGGCCTGTGGAGGGTGTGAAGAAGCAAAAGACATTATAATATTTGTGAAGCACATAAGGAGATACCAGTTAAGGGTAACTCCCGTGCGAGTTCAGAAGAGAGAGGCTGTGGAATTTCCCTAGGCCTGTATTCCCGTGGCCAGGGTGGTGTCAGCCATCTAGTAGTGACAGATAAATGTTCGAAGGAATGTGAAGAACACACAGGCAGGGGGACTATCTTGAGCCTGTTTCAGGGACAGGAGGTGGCTACTCGTCTATGGCAGAGTAACCTTTAGGAAATCGTGAGAGAGGGGAGATTGAAAGTTGGCGACCTAAGTTTGAACCCCTTATAACTCTGTGAGACTTGGTGGGCCTGGGGGTTTGTCCTTAGCAGGGAAATGTACTTACAGTATTATTATTGATAATTAATATTCACCGTGGGCCAAGCATGCTATTAAATGCTTTATAGCCACGATTTCAGTTCTCGTTAGCCACCCTCTGGGGCAAGTACCACTTAATTAGCACCATTTTGTAGATGGGGCAGCTGAGGACTGGTTGTGTTACTTGTCCAAGGTCACATACAGACCATAGTGGTGTAACTGGGATTGGAGTTAGGTACCCACCTGGTCTTTCGTTTTCTAGCGTTGGAAAATGGCTCAGATCTTCTAGATGGCTGTAGCACAGGCAGAGAGGCTGGCCTGTCCTTACCTAGAAGATTCAGTAGGCACAAGTGGGTCCAGGGCTTTAGAAAATATTGATAGTTAAGTTCTAGGCCCTCTTAAGAGCCTGTGTTGCTCTGGGAGATCCAGGGTGGCATAGAGTGATTGTAAAAGTAGGCTCAGGCCTGGCAGGGACAGTTTAATGAGGCTAGCAGCTATTTGTGGAAGAGGGAATTTTCTGGTCATCTTTGTTTTGTCTCAATTCTCTGGACAGGGAGTCAGGGCTGCAGGTGCTGGCAGCCTCCCTTCCAGGCATTTGGTGCTCTGCCTGAGCATATCACATAGTGGCTAAGAGCTCGGGTTCTGAAATCAAACAATCAGGGATTTTGATGTACCATTTACCAGTTTCCTCATTTGTAAAATGGAGACCAATGGAAGCCACCAACTCAGGAGATTATGATGAGGATGTAGTGAGATAATGTCTCTGAAGTCCTTTGCATGGTTATTGGTACACAGTAAGTGCCTGTGGAATGTCAACCATCAACCACTGCTAACAGCCAGACCCACCCCCGCAACCCCGACCACGACATGCACACTAAGCTGTGGGCTGGTTGAGGGCAGGGTTCCTGTCTTCACTAGTGTTTCGTCTCTGGCATCTTGCCCAGTTGCCTGCCTGGGTATCCCCCACATATGTTGGGGTAACAGATAATTCCAGTGCATATTGATTATAATGAGTTCTTTGGACATAAAGATGAACAACTCACAACACCCTTTGTAGGTGAACACTGTTGGGGCTTGGTTGGTTTGGTTTTATCTGTAATTTCCGGTCTAGTCTAGTCATTCTGGTCTAACTGTTTGTAAAGAGCCAGCCCAGGTTAGGGGTGACAGTCAGGAATCAGAGAGGAAACGGACCAGTTCATTGGGCTTTGCTCTGAATTCATTCATTCTGTGATTCATTCAGAAAACACTGGCTGAACATCTACCATGTTGCAGGTACTGCGCTCTCCCACTCACACCTCTGCTCTGGGTGCTGTGCTTAGAACAGGCGGATACTGTGCTTTCATAACCTAGTTTCAGAGATGAGTTCTCTCTAGTACCTTGGTAAAGGGCCCTGTGTGACTCAGGTTATATTTGGTTGGGCAGAGAAATGGTCTAGTGTTCTGGAGTCCCTGAGAACCTTATTCTCATCTGTCTGAAAATCATAGACTGATGGAGCTAGATGGGACTTTAGAGACCTGTTTGTTAATAAAGGAGGAACCTGGGATGTAGAAAGGGAATTGTCGATGCTCAGAGCTGGTTGCTGGTGGGGCTGGAACTAGATAGAGCCTAGGTGTGCTGCTCACATTCCTGTTATGGTTTCAGTCTGTTCTGCCCTTTGGCATTGGGCTGAAGACAGTGCAAGAAATCTGCAGACTTCTGAGATAGCTGCTGTTTATTAAGCAATCACTATGTGCTAGGCATGGCTTACACACTTGACACACATTAAACCACTTAATTTTCACAAAGACAGTCCTACACGTCAGGTACTGTTTTTGTTCCCATCCTGCAGCTGAGGAAACCAAGGCGCAGATAGACTAAATAACTTCTGCGAAGATCACACAGCTGGGAAGTGTCAAAGCTAGGACTTGAACCTAAGCACTCTGGCTGTAGAACCCACACTGTTTTATTTTTTAACCTCTTCTCATGGTAATGTTCAAGTATAAACAAAAGAGAATAGTATAAGGAACCCCAGTTTCATTAATTATCAAGTTTTCGCCATTCTCATTTCATTCCATCACCACCCTTCCCCTCTCTCATTGTTTTGGCTGGGTTTAGAACAGTCTGAATCTGAACCACTCTTCTGCCCTATTGGGTACCCGCCTGGTGTCTCTTACTCTCCAGATTCTCTTGGTATTGGAAAATGGCCCAGGTCTTCTGAATGGCCATAGCACAGGCAGAGAGGCTGGCCTGTCCTGTATCCAGAAGATTCATCAGGCACAAGTAGGTCCAGGGCTTCAGAAAATATTGGCAGTTGAGTTCTAGGCCCTCTGAAAAGCCCGTGCTGCCTTGGTAGACCCAGGGGATAGTGAACTAGGAACTAATTTTAAAATGAATCCCTGACTGACGTATTATTTCATCCAAAGTATTCAAGGATTTATTTCTAACTATAAGGGTTCCTTTTCCTTCCCTTCCCTCTCTACTACTTTCCTTATTTCTTTCAACAAAACACAGCATATCACACCTAACAGAGTTTATAGTAATTCTTGAATGTCATCTAATACCCAGTCTAGAATCAGATTTCTCTGATTCTCCCCAAAATGTCTTTTAAAAATTTATTTATTTATTGTTGCCCAGGCTAGACTTGAACCCAGGCTGGATTTGGCTCAAGGGATCCTCCCACCTATCTCAAAAATGTCTTTTTAACAGTTGGTTTGTTTGAATCAGGACCCATATAAGAGCCACACATTGTATTTGATTGAAAAGTCTCTTAAATTTCTTTTAATCTATGATAGTTTCCTGTCATTCCCCCTTTTAAAATGCCACTTCATTGTTACAGATCCTGGTCATTCATCCTGTAAGATTTTCTGGATTTGGCTGGTCACATCCTCATGGCATGTCTCTCTCTTGCATGTTTTCTCTAAATTAGTGGTTAGACCTAGGGACTTCACAGAGTCAGGTTCTTTTTTTCTGTTCTTTCTTTTTTTTCCTTTGCAACAAAGCATTAGAGGTGGCACCGTATACCACATCAGGATAAAGTCCAGGTTATTAATCATCACACTGTACAGCCTCAAAGTAGCTCCCCAGGTAGTTCTCAGGTCAGAGCTTGTTTAGGGTAGAATTTGTTTAAAATGAGTGCGTAGTGGCAAACAAGATCGTAACGCGTTCACAAAACCAGAGAATGCCAGGGGGTCCTTTGGCCTACTGCTCACACTTTGCGGGTGAGGACACTGAGGTCCAGGGAGGACAGTGACTTGTTTAGGGCCACACAGGTGGAAGTGGCGAGCAGAGACCCGGACATTTACCTCTTGACTCCCAGTCCAGTGTCTCCCATGGGCCTCAGCATTTTTTCTTTGAAAACTTGTGAGTCTTTTTCAATTTTAGGAGCTGGAAGCCCACCCCGCAGTGGCTTGAGACAGGGAGGGTTGTGTGGCTCAAACTAAAAAGTTCAAGAGTGATTCCTTCAGGGATAGCTGTATCTAGGGATTTGGATTATGCCTTTGGAACTTGATCTGGCCATGTCTCAGTTCTGCTTCCCTTTGTGCTGGCTCAATTCTCAGACTAGCATTCCTTGTGCTGGCCTGAGCAGCTCTAGGCTTACCTCATCCTTAGCTAGCAATCCCAGTGGAGAAAGATGTGTTCTCTTCCAGTAGTTTTAACAGAAGTCCTAGAATTGCCTTGTTGACCTGCCTTTGGGCACATGCCCATCCCTGGGCTAATCACTGTGGCTCCAGGTGGGAGACATGTGTGGGTAGAAAGTGCTGATTGGACAGGCCTGGGTTACAGACCATACCCAGGGCACTTGGAGGGGGCCCAAGGGTTGGTCCCCAAAACCACATGGCCTGTGTGTGGAAGGATGTTTCTCCAAAAGAAAATTGTGGTGCCATTCTGGAAGAGAAGGAAGCTGGAGGCCGGGCAGACCAAAAAAAAAAAAAAAAAAAAAAGTTGTGTCGTATAGAACTCATCAGCTGTTCTCAGCAATTAACACCTGGGTTTTGGTTACAGGTACAATCTCTGCAAGCCACATTTGGGACTTTTGAGTCCATCTTAAGAAGCTCCCAACATAAACAAGACCTCACAGAGAAAGCTGTGAAGCAAGGGGAGAGTGAGGTCAACCGGATCAGCGAAGTTCTGCAAAAACTCCAGAATGAGATTCTCAAGGACCTCTCGGATGGGATCCACGTGGTGAAGGACGCCCGAGAGCGGGACTTCACGTCCCTTGAGAACACGGTGGAGGAAAGGCTCACGGAGCTCACCAAGTCCATCAACGACAACATCGCCATCTTCACTGATGTCCAGAAGAGGAGCCAGAAGGAAATAAACGACGTGAAGGCCAAAGTCGCCTCTCTGGAAGCATCTGAGGGGTACAAGCCGGATTTGAAAGCCTTGAAGGAAGCTGTGAAGGAAATACAAACCTCTGCAAAGTCCAGAGAGCGGGACATGGAGGGCCTGAGGAGCGCCCTCCGGACCATGGAGTCCGACGTCTACACGGAGGTCCGGGAGCTGGTGAGCCTCAAGCAGGAGCAGCAGGCGTTCAAGGAGGCGGCCGACACGGAGCGTCTCGCCCTGCAGGCCCTCACGGAGAAGCTTCTGCAGTCTGAGGAGTCCGCCTCCCGCCTCCCGGAGGACATCAGGAGGCTGGAGGAAGAGCTGAGCCAACTGAAGGCCGATTCCCACCGGCCGGAGGAAGATGGAGTCTTCAAACACTCCGACGCCCTGGAAGTGCTTCAGAAAACCAATCAGGGATTGGACTCCAGGCTCCGGCACGTAGAGGATGGAGTCCATTCTGTGCAGGAGGCTTCCGAGCGCCAGACCGAGAGCCTGGAATCCCTCTTGTCCAAGAGCCAGGAGCACGAGCAGCGCCTGGCCGCCCTGCAGGGGCGCCTGGAAGGCCTGGCATCCTCCTCGGAGGCGGACAAGGACAGCCTGGCCAGCACGGTGAGGAGCCTGGGCGAGGCCCAGCTCGCGCTCTACGGCGACGTGGAGGAGCTGAAGAGGAGCGTGGGCGAGCTCCCCAGCACCGTGGAGTCGCTGCAGAAGGTGCAGGAGCAGGTGCACACGCTGCTCGGTCAGGACCAAGGCCAGGCCTCCCGTCTGCCTCCCCAGGACTTCCTGGACAGACTCTCCTCCCTAGACAACCTGAAATCCTCAGTAAGCCAAGTGGAGTCGGACTTGAAAATGCTCAGGACTGCCGTGGACAGTTTGGTCGCGTACTCGGTCAAAATAGAAACCAACGAGAACAACCTGGAATCCGCCAAGGGTTTGCTAGATGACCTGAGAAACGATCTGGATAGGTTGTTCGTGAAAGTGGAGAAGATTCACGAAAAGGTCTAAATGAATGGTGTGTGCAGGGTGCGGATTTAAAGTCCAATTTCTCATGACCAAAAAAATGTGTTGTTTCCTCCCACGTGTCCCCCCCACCCCAATTTCTTGTCCCCTCTTAAAGACCAGTAGATACCACCTGAACACCAAGGCACTGTATTTTTGTGCCCAATTACTTTATTTACAATTACTACCACACACCGTTGGTTTCTTCGGTTCTCTGCTTCTGCTTTTGGTTGGTTTCCTGAAGGCCCACCCGCTGTGATTAAGCGGTATCTTTTCGAGGGGATGTCTCTCGTGTCAGAGAAAAACGGTAGTGGCTTCAGCTGAGGATTAACAGAAGCAGATTAACCTCAAAAATCCTGTCTGGCTGGCAGATTTCAAGTTATAAAAAAGCGGGGGACACTTTTCTTTCTAATTGTTTTTAAGGAAAATTAATTTTACCTTTTTTTTTTATACACGTGGCCGATGTTTTTATGAAAGAGCTCTCACTTGTTGTCTTCCACTTTAAAACTGGTTAAAACTCACAGATGTCAGCTCTGAGGCAGGAGGGGGAAGAGCCCCTCAGCCTTTATTTTAAAAGAATGGGTTACTCGAGGGTCCTCTCCGTGGTGTGAGTGTCTTTTCCATTCCTGAATCATCTAGTGATATCAAAGGTAACTATGCAAAGAATCCAGACGGTTCTGAATGTGAAAGCACAACACCCAGCAGAGTCCTGGTGCCCATCTTCTGTCCCTGGTGGCCGGCCCGTGGTGTCAGCTCTGCTCTCTGGAGGGTCACCAAGTAATGCATAGGTTTAGAGGTTTAGAATCCCAGACAGGGGAGTCCTTGGGTTCCTTTAAGAAATGTATTAATATTATGAGACTGTCCATACACAGGACAGGGACGGGATGTCTCCCTGGAGAATGTAGGCCAGATCTTTTTATTTGAACATGGTGTCCATGAAGAGGTTTGCTGTCAGAGCAGACCGCATCTGTCGGTGAGGAGCGTGTGCACTGCATTTCCGTAACTGTTTGCTGTATCTCCCTTCCCCTTTGAGCTGTATTGTTCTTTAATGGCTGTCTTGCCCTTCAGAAAAAAAAAAACAAAAACAAAAAAAGAAAAAAACCCAAAAAGTAAAATTAAAAAAAAAAAAAAAGGTTTGTTTAGTTTACTGTGAAATGAACTGTATGGCTTATTTACAGTATTTTTAATTCTTAATAAACACTTGAGCTTTGTTATGACTTTTCCAGAGTGATTGCTTTCTGCGAATTTAGTAATTATGATGTATTTTATTAGCATACAGTATTCAGGATTAGAAAACAGGGACATCTTCAGTTTTAAGACTATTTTTTTTTCTTTCAATACTGAAACCAAGATGGCCTCACTCTTGGGCCTGGGTACATACTTCTGATGGACTGTTCGCAGGTTTGTTTGTAGGTTATTGCTCGTCTCTGGCTGTGTTAGCCTCAGCAGAGACTCTTGACCCTGACTGCCTATTAGAATCTTCTGGGGAGCTTTGGAAAAAAATACCTGGGCCCTGCCCCCACGGATTCAGATTGCGTGGTGGAAAGAGGCTGGCCCTGGCATTTGAAAAGCTCCCTAGCTGCTTATAATATGCAGTCAGGGTTGAGAAACTACTGTCTTAGACCATCTTAGCGACCTTCATCCCCAGTGCACACCTGGGCACATTTCCTTTACTTCCCTGGGTTGCCTTCTACCTACCACCTAATAATAACAGATGCTGTTTATTGGGTACCTGTGTGCCAGATACTGTGCTAAGCACTATACAGGCCTCTGTTTATCCTTATATTCTCCCAAGGGAGCCATATGGTTCCCCATTGCGCAGAGGGGCAGCAGGCGGGAAACATCATGCGAGATCATTAGCCAGGAAGTGGCAGGGCTGAGGTTTGAACCCAGTCTCCTTGCTTTAAACCGTGACAGCATCCTCCACTGTCCACCAACACCAGGGTAGGTCCACGTTGGCCTGTGGATCACCTGCTGTCCCATTCCAGAGCAGGAGGCTGCAGGAGGTTTTTTCTCTCCCACCCAGGGAGTAGGGGGCACAGGACCAGAGTGCTCGAGTGGCTTCATGTCCCCCTTTCTGGCTGATGGGCCCCTTATCTCTGAATTGCTGTCAGTTGTTCTGAGCTCAAGTTTTTCCCAAAGCAGTTTGCAAGTCAGGACAGGCCCTTTAAATCACTTCTATTTTTATTTCAGAATAAGTCATTTTATTTTTCCAATCATTTTAAAGTCTTAAGAGTTGAATGTGTGCTTTAATGACTATCGCCCTCTTAGGGAGGGTGCTGAACAGCACACAGTCCCATGTGTGGAGAAAATTAAATTCTTGTGGTTCCTTCTCAGGCCAGTTGGTTACATTGAGCATATTCTTGCTTTTCCTCCTGCCATCATTTCTGCAGTCTCTAACCCCAGATTATGGAGTGGCTCAACAGATTCTCAATATTACAGTAGAAAATTTTTGTAAGTGTCAGATAATCAAGTATAAATTCAAGTGGTGAAAATAAATAAAAGGAATGTATTAGGAACTCACATATTCCTGATGGTGGGGCAGTTGAGAGTTCCTACCCCAAGTAATAATTGCAGTTTAGCCTTGTTCATATGTCTGCTCATTCATTCATTCAACAAAGATGTATTGGGCCAATAGCCAGACATTTTGCTAAGCATCAGTGAATTAAAGATGCTTAGCAAAAAGTTGAGGACAGGATCCTGTCCTCAGTGAGTCCACAGCCCACGGGGGTGACCATCATGTTAAAATGGTAGGTGTCCTAAAGACTTAGAGGTGCTATTCCTCTTGCATTATCCTGGATAGAGCTTGAGCCCATCCTTCGAAGTGAGGTATCACAAGGATGGAAAAACAGGCACCACATGTACTCGCCATCAAATTGGTACTGACCGATGAACACTAAGCTGTTCACGTGGTGGTAATACTCATTGGGTGCCAGTCAGGTGGAGGGGTGGAGGGGCAAACCCATAGCTAATGGAAGTGAAGCACCCTGTGTGGGGGAAGGACACGCTTGTAGCCCTGGCCTGGGCGAGGCAAATGCATTACATCTAACCAAAATGTACCCCCATAATATCCTGAATTAAAAAAAAATTGAAAACTTATGTAAATGGGGGCCCTAGTCATAGCTACGGTGTCCAAGATAGTCTTTTTACTAGGACAGATCAACACAGCCTCTGAAAATTGTCAAGTGTCTATTGATCTTGAAAATGCATTCTTTCAATTCCATCAGAAAAGAGAATAAAAGGCACTTTGTACACCCCCCCCAAAAAAACATAGGTGCTATAGCCAGGTGTATTGGGCCAAGGGGAAGGACTGGCCAGTTCTGCCAAGGTTGGACTGAAAGTGGTTAGAACAGGTTTTCAAAGGCTTGCAGAAGCTTGGAATTTTTCCAGGAGAATTGGGACCTTCAGCAAACATCAGGTTGTTCTGCCCTCTGAACAAAGGATGGGCACAAGTTCTGAAGGCATCGATTAAATTGCAGATCCAGCACCAGGGTAAGAGGCTGCAGTGAAACTTCTCAGGCAGGACTGTCAGCATACTCATGGGAAGACTTTTCCACCACTTACCACATGACCCCGGGCAAGTCATGAGTGATGATGACGATGGTGGTGATGGTGATGGTAATGATGGAGGTGGTGATGATGGGATGGTGGAGAATGATGATTGTGATGGTAATGATGGAGATGATGATGATACCTCACGGGGTGGTTGTGAGGGTTGAATGAGATAGTGGGTGTAGAAGGCTCAGCTTAGCACAGCATCTGGCACATAGTAAGACCCCCAGGGCTCATGCATGTGCAACCATACCAGAGGTTGAAGGATTGAAATACTTCTGTGCTGCTTGGTATTAATAAATAGCTGCTGCCCCGAGTCCCCTGTGTGTCCTGTCTCTGGATCACTAGACCTCTTCACAGTCTAGCAACTAATAGGTTAATACCCTAGCATGGCAGAGAGCCTACAGGGCTCTGCTCCTGCCCCAGGGCCAGCATTTGTTCTGCTGAGTGGGTGCCCCTGCTTTATCAGTGGTTAACTATTTTAAAATCACTTTTCCCTGTGAGCTCAATAACTGGTGTGTGCGCATGTGTGCATAATTTGTTTTAAAGAAATGACTACATAAAGAGGTGGTGAAACTTGAGCCGAGTCCTACGAGTCGGGTAGGGTCGTCAGGTAGCCAGGCAAGAGGCCCTGCGTTTGCAACGGCCAGGGGAGTTGAGAGGCAGAGCACAATTCTCAGGCCTGGAACAGGAGGCGCAGAGGTGGGCAGGGGGTGGAAATGGGGCCGTAGGATGGCTGATGGGGCCGGGTCCTGGAGGCCTGTGTGTCATCCCGACAGTCTGGATTTTGTTCTCTGAACTATGAGGAACCAACGAAGGGTTTTAAGTGGGCCCAGGCTTGTAACTGTGCTCAGAGTTGGGTTGTAAATTGCCTCAGGATGATGAGAGCAGGTGGACATTGAGAAATTTAGGGGTCCACGCCGGGTCTGATGAGGGTTTGAGCAAAGGCAAAGTCACTTAGAATGGTGATGATGATGATGCAGATGGTGGTGATGGAGATGATGGTGATGGTAATGATGAAGATGATGGTGATGATGAGGGCCTGAGGATGATTGTTGCTGACGGATGTCAGAGATATGCCGTGTTAGACACCGCTGACTACATGTGGGGTGAGGGGGGGATACGTGTCTAAGATAATGGCCCTCCCAGACTGAGAGAGGATATAAGAGGGTGACTTGTGTTCATGCTGCCTCTACAGAGCCCATGGGACGCCCAGGTCTGGAGCTCAGCTGAGATGCTGCTTTCAGAGTCACTCATCCACACCTGCCATTAAGTTACGGAAGGGGATGAAACTGCTTAAGGCATTTAAAGCAGGTGTGAAGGAAAGGAACTCACGACAGAATGATCAGAGAGGGAGGAAGAACGCTAATGCTGAGTAATGTTAAGGGTATCAAGAGCGGGGGACATATCCAGGAGGAAACCGGCCGACAGTTGTAAGCAGTGTGGTTTTAATAACTGCTCTTTCCTGGGGAGCAATTCTTTATATTAAAATTTCGCTAATCAAATTACTAATTTACTTTCTATTTCCCGTCTGGACCCTAACTCATACAGAAGGCTTTTAGTGGGTAAAACATTTTCTGACAAAGAAAATGTGCTGTCCCTCATGTTTTCCAGCAGTGACCATACCAACACCTCCGAGACTGGCACAGTGCCCAGCCTGCAGTAGACACTTAAGAAGTGGAGTGATTTGGGACGACTTTGCAGAGTCAACCCCTTGAAGGCTTAGCGTTTCTTCCTGACACCGCACCTGCAATGAAGGTAGCTGCGGCTGGCGGAGCCTCGGTGTGGGCCGTGCAGCCCGATCTCACAGTCTTTCTTCAGATGTCTGATCCGACCCGCTAAGGCCAGTGTGTGATGTCAGGCAAGTACAGCTTTTAGTTTCTCTGTATCTCATTTTCCTCATGTGGAAGATGATGGCGTTGGGCCAGGCCAGTGGTTCTCAAATCTTAACAGGCATCAGAGTCACCCTGAAACCTCACTGAAACGCAGGTCGCTGGACACCAGCACCCCCGCCCCAAGTTTCCCAGTCAGTCGGTCTGGGGAGGGACTCAAGAGTTTACATTTCCAACAAGCTCCAGGTGCTTCTGGTCTGGGGCCTTGCGCTTTGAGAACCGCTGGACTAGATGATTCCTGAGACTAAACTTAGAGGGTAAGACAAAACTCTGTGGTGCCAGGTGCGTTTATTTCCACCGAGAGCGAAGAGGCAAGGGAGCAGGCAGCTAGAGCCTAAAAAGAAGCATAAAAATTGTATTTAATGAATCCATCTCAACATTTTTTTTCAGAATAAGGATGGGTATGAATGACTACATTGACTGTTTCTGCAACATAAAGCTGGAACCATGCCAAGTCATCTTCTAGACTCTTTCTTGTCCATGCATTCATGTAATTTACCACCTAGACAGTAAAAATTCCCAAATTCCCATGTCTAGCTCGGTGCACACCTATGAAAAACTGATCTGTTTTTCCAATAGTATCTGAACTCCCTGAGCCCCTCTGAAATCTCACACGGTTCCCAACTGAAGTCGTCATTTCCCCCCCAGAGTAAAGAGAACAACTGGCCCCCGCGTTGCTTAAGCAGAAGCTCAGAGCCGCCTGCTGTCTCCCTGCCTCTCCCCTTCCCTCTCTGCCCCTCCACCTCTGTCCACCCCCCCCACCCCCCAGCCTTCTGAATCCCAGCGGCAGCCCCCTTCCTGCGCTCCCCGCCGGTCAGCTGAGATCAGAAACGTGGTTCATGCGCTCAGTATTCATTCAACAGTATTCAGACAGCGCCCACTCTCCGCTGGACACTGAGGAGGTACGGCTCCTGCCTTCACGGTGCTTGCGGCCCGGTGGGGAGGAGACCAGCAGTAAATGTGGACAGGTGGACACACACGCACAGACCGCAGCATGCGCGGGAGGGACAGGCACAGCCTCCTGGTCAGCCTCCTCGTCTCTAGCCGGGCTCCCATTCAGGGAATCCTCCGCCAGTGACCAGCGTGGTCTTTCTCAAGAGCAAATCTGCCTGTGTCCCTTCCCCCCAGATCCTTCAGCGTTGCCCCCTGGGCTTCAGGAGTGGCCCAGCTCCTGGGTGTGGCCGAGAGGGCGCTTTCTGTCTGCTCCCTCCCTGCCATCCAGCCTCATCATCCGTGTGCTCCGCTTGCAGCCGCGCTGACCAACTTAGCCGTTCCTCGTGCACCCCTTGTTCTGTCACCCTCCCTGCCTCCCCACCTGAACCGCAGGCTGAATCTGGGAGCTCCTGCGAGCACCCACACTCCAGGCTTCCTGTCATCGAAGGGCCCCTCCCTCTGTATCACGACGGCTTGCTTTCCTGCCTTCTCATTGCATGGTGCACACTCCATGTGTGGATAAGGCTCTGCCTTTTATCTGAAATATCACTGTGCTTGGCCTACATCGGTAATATTAATAATAGAAATAACCAGCATTTATTGAGCACTTACTATATGCAAGCCACTGTTCTAAAGGTTTTACAAGTATTAGCTTATTCAATCATTATAACAGTCCTAAGGGTAGGCACTATTAATAGTATCATCCCCATTTTACAGATGGAGAAACCAAGGCACAGAGGGATTAAGTTATTTGTACACGATACTTACTAGTCATAGCTGGTAAGTGGTAGAGCCAGGTTTAGAATTCAATAGCCTGAGTTAAAAATCTGTGTTCTGTACTGCTCTAGAACTGATGTCTTTTCTTCACTTAGAAAGACTTAGCACTTTTGGGGTTGGTGTGTATGTGTGTATGTGGGTATTTGAGTATTTCTTTCTTTCTTTATTTGAGATGGGGTTTCTTGACGTTGCCCAGGCTGGTCTTGAACTCCTGGTCTCAAGTGATCTTTTTGCCTCAGCCTCCCGAGTTGCTGGGATTACAGGAGTAAGCCACCGTGCCTGGCTGGAAGTTATACTTTAATAAAAAGCTGTCCTTTTTTTTTTTTTTTATTAAAGTATAACTTCTGTCCTTTAAGGCACACACTTCTGAATCACGCAGCTGAATGAATTTCTTCCCGTGATATACCATGTATTCACCACCAGATCCGGGTATTCAGCTTTCTCAGTGCCACAGAGGCCTCCAGCAATCAATACCCCTGAACTAACCACTATTCTGACCACTATTGCCATAGACTACTTTTGCTCATTTTTGATTTCATATAAATGGAATCATACCATATAAAAGTATAACAGTGGTCTCCAACCTTTTTGGCACCAGGGACCAGTTTTATGGAAGACATTTTTCCATGGACGAAGGAGGGATGGGGAGAATGGTTTTGGGATGACTCAAGCACATTACATTTATTGTGCGCTTTATTTCTATTAATATTACATTGTAATATATAATGAAATAATTATACAATTCACCATAATACAGAATCAGTGGAAGCCCTGAACTTGTTTTCCTGCAACTAGATAGTCCCATCTGGGGGTGATGGGAGACAGAGACTGTAAATACAGATGAAGCTTTGCTCGCTTGCTTGCCTGCTGCTCACCTCCTGCTGTGCGGCCTGGTACCAGTAGGCATCTGGGAGTAGGGACCACAACCATATAAGACCTGGTACCTCCTTGTAAAAAATAATAGCTTCACTGAGATAGAACTTACATACCATCACATTCACCCTATTAAAGTGTATAATTGTTTTTAGTGTGTTCACAGATAGCTGGAAACATTCCTATCTGGGTGAATCTTGCCTCTGTCACATATACAAGATGTGCAGCACATAGTAGGTATTTGATTAAACAGCAGCTGTTTGAGAACATGTGGACTTTTGAACGGGACAATACATTTATCCAGTTGCATTTGTGCTGCTGGTCAGCAACTCAGAAAATGAGAGGGTACGTGTGGTGGGAAGTTTTTTCCTCTTCCCTCTGGGCCGAGTTTGCAGTGGGAGGGGCTCAGCCCGCAGAGGCGGAGGGTTGAATTGCCCTTCCCCCAAGGCTGTGTTTGCTCAGGGGGCTGATCCCACACGCTGCTGTTTATTATAAACTCGGCACTGAGCCGCGTTCGCTCAGGGAAGACGAGATGAAAGATGAGGTCTCCTTCCTTGAGAGGTTCCCAGCCAAACGGGACAAGGACATGCAAATGGCACTGCAGTCGCACAGAGTGGGATACATGCAGCAGTAAAGGGGTGCACATAGAGGACTGGCGGGTCCCAGACATTTGTTGCCATTGCCTGCCCAGCGTCCAGTCCTCCTTCGCTTGGTAACACCACCTCTGTTTGCCTTTAGGGAGTCCCCCGTCCCCACACTCAGCACATGTGGCTTTGGTGAGACTGCCTGGGACGAGCAGGTTTGGCCAATGAGAGATCTGGTCTGACTTGTGCAGGATGAACACAGGTCGCCATCTGAGCTATTGACTATTGCTGGTTCTTCCCAGAAAGTGGTGCCTTTTGCCCACTGGGGCTGCCAAACTGGCGGGATAAAAGCCCAGAGCTGCTAAGGTTGCCACATGTGGAGGGACCACTGAAATGAAGCCAGGTTAGACAAAAGCAGAATCAAGAGATGGCAAGACACAGGTCCCTGAGGACATAGTTTGAACACCTGGATCCACCTGTGCTTGAAGTGACAGAGGCCATGTGCGTCTCCGCAGAGCATCTTAACCCTGCTGTCCCACCTTTCACGTGTACCAGGTGACATGGCGCCATGGAAAGAATGGGCATAGCAGCGCTGTTTATGATTAAAGAAAACTGGAAACACCTAAAAAGTCTGGCAACTAGGTCAACAAATCCCCCGTTATTTTTTCATGCAATAGACCTCAAAATAATAATAAAAGCGAATAAATCAGAATCCCATGTATCAGTGTGGATGAACTTCACAACTAAAATGCTGAATGAAAAAATAGTAAGCTGCAGAAGAAAATACACAGTATGAAAACTTATAAGTGAAATTAAGAAATTTTACCATGCAAAACAATACTATATATTGTAGTGAAAGTACTAAGAAATGGCTGGGAGACAGAATATCCAAATTCAGATGGTTTGATTTCTTAGACTAAGTGGAGGCTCCATGGGCATTCAGTATATTATTCTTAATACCCTTTTTTTCTCCTGTCAATATTTTATTATGAAAATTCAAACAAACAGCAACGTTGAAAGAATTATCCAGTGAATACTCATCTATCTACTACTTAGATACCACAAATAACATTTTGCTATATTTGCTTATCATATATACATGTATCTCTCCATATTCTTGATATTTAGTACTTTCTTAGGTCAGAAATATTTTGTAATTAAACGTTTTTTTTTTTTAAAAAAAGAGACAACACACACTTTTAATATTTAAAATAGTATAGATGGGAAAACAAATGATGTCTACATATATTACATGAAGTGTGTATTTAAACATTCATTACTTTTCATAGTAATGACAGCGGAATAGCCATGTGACAGGCCTTAGAAGGCCAAGGCTGAGGAGCGGTTCTAATCTAATGCCCTTATTTTACAGATGGGAGACTGAGCCGCAGAGAGAGGAAGTTGTTCTCTCAAGCGCATTAAGTAGTTAAGAGGGCAGGGCCTAGTTCCTTCTGTTCTCTGCTATCTGTTTCAGCTCCATTTCAGGCCTAAGCAAAGATGTGAAATGCCCAGAAGCAAGCAAAGGATGGAGCAGCCCAGTTGCTGCAGGCAGCAAAACCAGCTCTTGGCGGGAAGGGGTGAGGCACCTGGGCCAGGCTGCGCAAGCCGTCGCTGCCCACGAACACCCGAGCAACACCTGTTGGGTAACAGGCTGTGGGGAAACCGTGGCCTATCTGTTTAAATACCTGGTAGTGTTCTGTTGAAACGGGTGTTAGCAATTGGGTGTAGCTGCTGGGTGTCAGGATGTGTCCTGTCCTGTGGAGTCATTTCTGGAAACTCAGAAACCTGGGGTCTTTTTCTGTCCTTTCATCGCATGATCCTGGTTTGCTCTCCTGGGGAGAGTTCCCAAGGGGCACTGTAAGGACAGCAGGCAGGGAGGAAAGGAGCTGGGGTCAGGAAGCTGGTCCTAAGTCTGCTCTGCCAGGCCGTGCTGCCTTGAGTGATTTGGTTCCTCTCTTTTGGCCTCCATCCGTCTTCCTACCTGAAAAGTGAGGGGAGATAAAGTGATCTCCGTGTTCCCTTCTGGCTCCAACTTTCCTTGGCTTTAACAGCCTATGGGATTCATTTGGAGCCTCCCGTGGGCAGAAGGAAGCCCGAGGGGAAAAGGACTAGACGGTGGACAGATCTCTGGAGGTCAGGGATGGCTTCGTCCTAACCAAGGCTGTGCTCCTAGCTCCCATCAGGAGTGGGCACACACGGTGGGTACACAGTGACTATCACCTGCTGGGGTGACATCTTGGATAACCTCATCTGAAGTCTGTTCACTTTCAGAAGATGTCTGGATGCAGTAGCAAAACATCCAAAGCAGCTCAAGCTCGATAACTTTCAGCTGGGGAGTAGCCCCAGCTCACTGGCACCAGCTGTGGGAACCCAGGGAACGTAATTGAAGTGAGAATTTAGCGCCATCTAGTGGCCGAGGCAGGGATCACAGGGGTGATGTCTTCAATTTGAGCTATTGTTTCAGACAGGAGGGGATAAAACCAATTGTCCCATTAAAAATACCAGGAAAATCCACTATTTGAAAGACCTTCAAGTGTATTTTTCTGTGCCATAAACACTTCTGTAATATGCATACTCCCCCGGTAATCAGCCCCTTTTGAAAACTTAGGGTTTCGTTAATATGAATCTTCTGTTAAAGTTTAGAGTCCTAACGACCTTTATCTTTCCTGTGTCCATCTAGTTCAGAAGCACAGGTGGTGACATTTAAATTAGGCAAGTCAAATGTTGCATGCTTAGTCATTAAGTGAAGTAATAGCCCCCATAATTGTGTATCTGCGTTTGATGTCATGCCTTAGGTTGAACACATTTATCATCTCACTCCTGGCAATTATCCGAGGGAGTAAGAACAGTTGTCTCTGATTTACTGATCAGACACTGTAGCTAAGACAGAGCCATTAATTTTGCTCTGGGATCACATGGTAAATGGTAGAAGCAGGATTCAGACTCAGATATGTCTGTCTTAATGCCTGCTCTCTGTCCAATAAGCCAAACTCCCTTGCCCATAGAGACAAAATAGGCTTCCCATAATGTCCCAGGGTACAACTCTATATAACTCTACTGTATATATAATACTGGTGGTTAAGAAATTGGGTTCTGGAGCTAGACTATCCGAGTTCAATTCCCAGCCATACCACTTTCTATCCGTCTGACATTGGGAAAGTTAAAGTGATCCATGCCTCAGTTTCCCCACTTATAAATGGGCATGATGCTAAGGAGAGCAGCTACTTCAGAGGGTTGTTGCAAGGCTTACGGTAGTTACTACATCTAAGGTGCTTAGAACAGTGCCCATGAGACAGTAAAGAACTCAATAAATAGTACTTAGAAATTGACTACAGGGAGGGAGTTTGAAAAACGAAGCTTGTCAGATGAGCCCGCCTGTAGCTGGCCAGCAAAATGCGGGTTTAGAATTTTGAGCCTGAGTGCCTTCAGGTGGGCCTGCGGCCTCTAGATTCGCACAGTCCCCACGCCCACCCGCGTCTGCGTCGCCATCCATTCGGGCCCCTTGTCTGGCTCCTGGAGGCATTTGGTGTTTTGATCCTCGCAGTGCATGAGATGAGTACGTGGAAATTGTCACCCTGAGCGATGGAAACTCTCTGTTGATCTCTTTTAAGGCCCGCGACTTCACGGCTTTGTACGTCAAAGAAGATCTTTGGGTTTTCGTCGTATAATGTGGGTTTTGCTGCTAAGAACAGGCTAGAAGCCAAGAACTAAGGCCCACGGCGGCCCCTCCCCTCGGCCCAGCTCCTGCTCCACGCTACCTTCCTCCCATCCTTCACGGGGAGGAACTGGGGCCCGCTGAGGGGAGGAGGGGCGCGGGAGAGAAGGAGTGAGATCTGCAAAGAGAAGCAGCCTACGGACTCAACACCCAGAGCCCCTCTACGGAGAAAGTCTGTGCCAAGGGGGTGTCAGGGATGCAAGAGACGCCTGAAAAGCAGGAGCCGCCCAGAGGCCGTTTCCACCCACCGCCAGAAGAGGGCACTGTAGGGCAGAGGCCGGAGGGAGTCCTCGGCAGTCTGCAAGCTAAGAAGCTTGAGCCAGTCTTTCCTGATGGCCCCTTCCAGCTATGGCATTCGTGATCCCGTCAGGAGAGAATTGGAATGAATCAGTCAAGAATTCCAAGTGGGCTCATATATATGAGGAGAAAACCAGAAGCAAGGGCTTGGGGGCAGAGGAGGGTGCGGCTGGGCAGTTTTTTTTGTGGGGGCTCAAAACTCTCTAAGTGAATCCAGCAGGAAGAAAAAAGCCTTCTAACAGCTCTCGTAGGGGCACATGCTCAGGTTGGGCAGCATGTCAAACCACCCCAAGTCATTTGGCATCCAGCGTCACATTGCAGCCTGCTCCTGCCCTTGTTGGGGCGAGTGCTTAATCCCAAAGAAACAATTAAAGTTACAAACACCACGTACTGGTGGTTTGCCCATCTCTGCATTTTGTAATAGCAGAGCCTATTTTCTTCCTTGATGGAAATGCCTTCCAGAAATGGCTCGATGCAGAGTCTGTGGTGGCTTCGGGTACTCCTTGGCAGAAATAAAAAGTGAAGTCAGCAGGCGAAACCGTTTCTGGCTCAGCTCAGGCAGCCACTGAACATGCCTTGCTATGCTTTAGAAACCCCATCGCGGTCCCCCCAACCCCCTGCCAGCGGCTGACTTTGGGCAGGGTCTCCTTCCACTGGAGTCATCTCAGAGGGTGCCCCAGAAGTCAGGGACAGTGTCTTAAGAGAACACTAAGGGTTTGGCTTGTCATTAAGAGATGAATGGGTATTTTTGATGGTATATGCATCTCCATCGGCCTCTGACCCTGCCAGACTCAGCCAAACACCACAACCCCAGAACCAAAAGTATAAACTCCAGACAGGTAAGACTTGTCTCAGCCTATACCTGCGTTCACTGGCCGTGGCCCTCTTACTTGCTGTCTTGCTATTACCCTTGGATTTATTCTTGGAGCTGGTGGGGGCAGGATAGCCTACGGGCTGGAAACACAGGCTCTGGAGCTAGACTACCCGGCTATGTGACTTGGAGCAAATTACTTAAACTTATTGCCTCAGTTCCTCACCTGTAGAAAGGGGGAGGATTATAATAGTATCTAGCTCATAGAATATTTGTGAGGATTAAATCTGTAGAGTGCTTAAACATTATTATTAGGTACCTGATAAAGATTTGTTGACTATATTAACGTACATGCATATCTGTAGTTCACAGATGAATGTATGCCGAGAAAAAAATCTCAGAAGAAAACACATTTAAAAATCATGATCTCGACTTCTGCTTCTGGCCAACGTGGAGTAACAAGGACTGGATTTACCCAACTGTCTGAAACAAGTAAGTAAGAAGCACATAACAAGTGCTCATTAAATGTTTGCTGTTGTCATTGTTTCCATGCTTTACCTCGCCTATTCCTCAAGCAAGTGTGCGAAGCAGGTTGTATTATTGGTCCCATTTACAGCCAAGGAAGTTGAGGATCACGAGGCTTATGTGACTTGATCAAGGTCCCTCAGCTAGTAAGGGGCAGAGTCAAGACCCCAACATCCCGAAGCCTGTATTCTGAACCACCGTGCTCTCGCGCCCGAGCGTGTGGCCGAGGGCTCGGTGATATTTGCGGAACGAATGACCCCAACTGCCCGGAGTAACACACTCTCCATCCTGTCCTGTATCTTCAGCCTCTTCTCCCCCGGCTTCATCCAGTCCAGTTTTACACGTGTCCATCTCTCTCCTGGTCAGGAAAAACAAAGAAAAGAAAAGAAACCTCCAGTCCCATCCCGCCTCTGGCCTCCACACACAAACTTCTGGAAGGAGTCACTAGACTCATCCCGTTTGCTTCCCTCTTCAGTCCCCTCCATGGTGAGCGCCCCTCTTTGCTGGCAGGATGGCTCCTGCTGAGGTCACCAGTGGTTTCCAAGATCCCAGGTCTTCCCCTGCTCGTTTCCCTTCACCTTGCGTCTGTGTTCACGACAGGTGCCCACCCCTCCCTTGGTGTTCGTGTCACTTCACGCTCCTGGTTTTTGACTTCCTTGGCCACGCCCTCTTGGGATCTGTGCAGGCTTCTCTTCCTCCACCAGACCTAAGTGTGTGGTCACGAGCAATCCTCTCTCCTTGCTCTGTGCTCTCTTCCTGGGGGTGCCATCTGTGCCTGGGTTCAGCAGGCCACCTGCATAGGCTGAGGACCCTAAGGTTTTATCTCCAGCCCAGCCCTCTCTCCCGAGTTCCAGTCCAGCTCTGGTTAAATGCCCACTTGACCTTTCTGCCCAGATGTTTAAAACCCCCCAGCAGACTCTCCATCACGAGGACACTCTTTCTATGTGGGGGAAGGGACACAGACATTCTTTCTTCTAGTTCTCAGCTAATTACTCTCAGACTAGGGCTTTGAGTCTTTAAGGTGCAGAGATGATCAGAGGTTATTTACACTGAAACTAAAGAAACTGAGCATCCAGGGTTTAGGAGGTGAGTGTCCAGGGGTGGCAATGCCACTATCGGCATCCACAACAGACAGTTTCCCCCTGAACTTTGCCTCCACTTGCCTGAATATTTTTAGTACCTGGGTCTCTGGCCTTTCCAATGAACTGGTAAGCCACTCGATATCCTTCCAAGGCAGAGTTGTTTTGCTTTGATTGTAACCAAGGCCCATGAATGGTACAAGCTTATTAAATTCATTGTGCTCCAAATGAGCTCATTATCGACTTCTCTGAAACCTTTTCCTCCCCCATTGAAAGCCACTGGAGTAAATGGCTTTTCCGTCTGTCCAGTTTCTCATGTTAGAAGCACGAGTCCTTACACCTCCCTCTCCCTCAGTGTTCACATTCGGTCATCAAATCCTATTGATATTATCTTTATAAATATTTCCTGAGAACTTTCCCCTGGTCTGTACTATCATGACTCTAGTCCAGACCACCATTCTCTCTTTCCTAGACTCTCGTAATTGCCTCCTAACCAGTGGCCTTGCTTTCCCCAGTCCATCCTTCACACAGAAGCAAGAATGATATTTTGACAAGGCAAATCTAAAATGTGCTGCATAATGATGTTTCAGGAAATGATGGACCACATATGTGATGGTTGTCCCGTAGGATTATAATGCTGTATCTTTACATTTTCTATGTTTAGAAATGTTTAGATACACAAATATTTACCATTGTGTTACAGTTGTACAGTATTCGGCATGTACAGTAACATGCTGCACAGGGTTGTAGTCTAGGAGCAATAGGCCATACCATGTGGCTTAGGTGTGTAGTAGGCTATACTACCTAGAGGTGTATAAGTACACCCTATGATGTATGATATTTTACAGAATATATGCATATATGTATGTATTACAGAGACTAATGTACGCAAAAAGTAATTTCTAAATGAAATAAATGAAAAGCTCATTATCTTGACTTCTGCTTCTGGCCAAGGTGGAATAACGGTACTGGATTTACCCACACATTTGAAACAACTAGAAAGCAGGGCCAAATATATGAGATGATGATTTTCAAGACACTGGTCATTAGGTGATGAAGGACAGTAATCCCTGAGGGAATAGAAACAAATGAAGTGAGCACTGCAGCTGCCTTAGCTCACTGCCTGGAGAGAAGTATGTTGCCCAGTTGAAGACAGTTGTGTCTGAGGCCATACCACCCTGAACGCGCCCGATCTTGTCTGAAGATAGTTGGGCAACCCAGGCTGCAGTGCAGGGAGGGGGACCCAGGTGGATCCTGGCAGTCTCCCCAAGTTGAGGAGACCGAGCCAGGAGCCTGGCGAGGCCAAAATGGCTAGACATTACAGGACAGAGAACTAGACGGAAGAGAAAACTTTGAGATCTGAAGGCAGTCTTCTTTCAGTCTTCAACTGAGTACTCATCAGCACATGTGTTTGAGTAAACTAACTGAGGTTGGAGAAAGAACTGCTCAAAAGGATGAGAGGTTATAATTCTCAGAGCTCACACAGGGCTGGGATCCTGTTCCCACCAGTCAAAATAAAAACCTCATACTTCACAGGGCATTAATTAGGTAGAGGACTCAGAAGAGTTTTGTCTCAGTAGTCGGGAGAATTAGCCCCATGCTAAACTGCTCTGGTCCTGCCTAATAAAGTTTAAAAGCAAGACTTGATAAAAACATGATACTGTTTCCGAGTAACTCCACTCTGTCTTAGAGCAAAGTTTAAGAATACTTATGGGCCGGGCGCAGTGGCTCACGCCTGTAATCCTAGCACTCTGGGAGGCCGAGGCGGGCGGATCGTTTGAGCTCAGGAGTTCGAAACCAGCCTGAGCAAGAGTGAGACCCCGTCTCTACTAAAAATAGAAAGAAATTAATCGGACAACTAAAAATACATAGAAAAAATTAGCCGGGCATGGTGGCGCATGCCTGTAGTCC